>JAXBDA010005462.1:0-24363 GCA_036023075.1 Gaultheria prostrata
TTTTATTAAAAATAGGGAGGGTAATAGGGAGTGTTGTTGGAGTGTTGATAGAAAAAGTGTCAAGTTATAATAGATATATGCACTGTACACTGCCTAATTTACCAAGTCATTGTTGGGCTTGCTCTAAATGGTTAGGGAGGTACTATTTATTTTTGTATTTTAGAGCAACCCCAACAAGTCTCAACAAATCTTGAGCCAAAAATGTTAGTGCACAGTGCTTTATCCACTCATGTCTTTTTCAATACTCCAACAATACTACCTATATTACCTCTCCACTATTAAAATACTATTTTTTCCTTTCTAAAATATTACTAAAGAAATGAGAGAGAGGAGAGAAAAAGAGAGTGAGGAGAGAGAATAAATACTAAAGAAATGTTTAGGAAGTAAATAGTGCCTCAACAAATCAGACCTCTTATAGGGAGGCACTGTTCATGGAAACAAATTAGGGAGCTCTTTAAGGAGTCTCTTGGAGTGCTTATTGTGTGTTTTGCCTACCTAAAATAGCTACAACCTCAATTTAAGGAGCTTGTTGGGTTGCTCTTAGGGAGGAATTTAGGGAGTCTCTTGAAGCCTAACTTTGGGGTTTGGCTCCCTAAAATAGGGATGCGAGCCAACTTAGGGAGTTTGTTGGAGATGCCCTTAGGTGCCTAATTCTTTATTGTTAACTAGTTCTATTGGTCGAACTCTTTCGTGTTTCGTTCCTACCCTACGGTATGTGCTTTTGTCTCAATGGAAGATATTAATCATTTGAGAAAATTTTGGGTGCAAATAGGGTATGGGTGACGTGGTGCCCCTTCGACGCATCCGAGCCGTCCAAAAATGCATCGGACGGTCCGGATTGAAACACACTTTTTCTTTTCTTTTCTAAATTTTTTAAAATTCGGACGGCACTTTCAATCCGGACCGTCCATTGCATTATTGGACGGCCCGGATGTGCCGAGAGGGTACCACGTGGTACCCTCCCCGTACCCAAAATTTTCTGTAATCATTTTGATGTAATTTGTCTATCTTGTTAGGCGGGTTACACTTTAAATTCGTATCTTTGTATTATGGGCGAATTTCTTTATAAGCCCATAATTTATCCAGAATATGTAAATTAATGGCCTAGATTTACTCCAAGTGAATCTGGGTCATTGATTTTCAAATTCTGAATAAATTCTGGGTATATTTTCTGTGTATGTAGAAGTACCGTTAAAAATATGAGTGCGATTGACTTGGCAAAATACCCCAATGGTCCCCTCGTGAATTAGGAGTATATCCCTAGAAATTAGCACATGTATTTGATATTTTCAGATCATTTAACCATGGAATCATGCACATGTTGCTGCGTTGGTTGATATGTCATTTTCATTGAATTCGTTTACATTGATGTCTCCAAAAGTACTAATGACGACAATTATTCGCTCCACTCCTTTCCAAAATGGATCCTGCTAGAAACCACCCATTAGGTGATCCGAAAAAACCAGAAAGTATCCATGCTAGAAACCACCCATTAGGTGATCCGAAAAAACCATAAAGTATCCATGATTTGACATATTGATGTTTAGTCAGTAAACTTTGTACCGATTACTCTGTGTTTACTTTGGCCTTTAACTTCTAAAAGACAATTTTACCCATTTACTTTATCTCTGGGCTTTTGGGTACTATCAGGTCAAAATTGTATTGCTATATCTTTTCGGTAGTCGAATTACTTAAATAATTTTCTATATTCCATAACCTATGATATTTTTTATAAATTTATAAATTTTATTTAATAAAATTAATTGAGATCTATCAAACAAGATTCATATTAAATATAAAAAATATTAATTTTTTAAGAGGTCCTTAATAGTGAAAAGGAATCAGCAATTTGGGACAAAGGGAGTAAAATACTAATGCCCTCGTCTGCTATGGAACTTAATAGACTTATTTGACTTTTTACTCTTTTCGAGACATGTGATCATCTCATAATAAATCAACCAAATAAGCTATACACTTAAAAAGAAACGGATGGAGTATTAATTAATTTTTTTAGATGTTTACCCCACTTTTTTTTAAGATCTTTACAACACTAGTGGTGTAAAGCACAAAGACCTAAATAAGTGTGTGTTTTGAAAAGTTAGTGGGTACATTTCCTATTTTGCCCGTAAAAGTAGATTCCTTTTTATGAGTATTATTATATTGACATATTCAACCATGAATGAGAATGTGATTCCTGATGACATATTCAACCATGAATCACATTCCCAGACTGAGTGAGAATCTGATCCCTCCCTTACCCCATGGGAATCTCAGATTCCTGACTCAATATTCATTAAGAAAAGGAAATGTTGACTTTAATAAATTTCCAAAATAATTGTTTCCCCCGTAAGATTACTGAATTAATCCAAACACCGAAATGCAATTCCTTCAGGTATCCAATTTCTAGGAATTCGATTCTCAGTAATCATATTCTTATTCCTACCTAAGAAAATTCCTAGGAATTTGATTTCCGGTAATCATATTCTCATTCCTACTCAAGATTCCGGTCATCCAAATACGCATTTAAACTTTTGAGAGTGTTTTTTACAAAAACAAACTACTAAATAGTAAATACGTATTAAATTGGTTCTAACTGACCAAAAAAACAAATAAGATAATCAAGCTCCCGTTGCATCTCCACGTCTATTTTGCAAGCTTGTGCTCTCAGTAGGGGCTGCTTCAGGATTTAAGTTAAGCAAAAAGAAACTTTTTGTAATGCAAACCTATATGAAACGGACTATGAATTTTTATTGTTAATATTAGGATTTTTTTGGCTCAATTTATAATTTTTTGTGGCTCGTTTTATTTTTGGGTGTACGGTATACCCTTTACGAATTTTGTGGTTCAATTTATGAATTTTTTCGGTTCTTATTTTATGAATTATTGTGCTTACGTATACGGAACTTTGTTGTCTTGTTTATGAATTTTGTGATAAAAAAAAAAAAAAAAGATGGCTCAAAGTTGTGAATTTTTGTGGTGTTAATTACTACTCTCTCCGTCCCTTTTTAAGTGTGTTACCTGGGAATTCAAACTATTTTTCTCTCACATCAACTTTTACATCTTACTTTCTATTACTTACCCTTATCAATATAATAATACCCACTAACTTTTTAAAAAGAAATCTACTTTTAAGAGCAAAATAGGAAATGTATCCACTAACTTTTCAAGACACACACTTATTAAGAGACAACCCAAAATGGAAATGTACACACTATAAAAGGGACGGAGGGAGTAATTTTTGTGGTGCTGTTCATGAATATTTTTGGTCCAACTTACAATTTTTTTGGGTGTTCAATCAAGTCTTTTTACAATGATTTACTCCCTCCGTCCCAAAATAATAGTCCATTTTTGGACTTCGTGCCATTTTCAACGGCTTATATATTTTAATTTATAATTGTTTTTATGATTTTAAAAATTTTGTATAAAAGAATTGATTAAAATCTATCAAACAAGATCCATTATACATTTTGAGGTTCACATTGAAATATATAAGCCGTTGAAAATGGCACGCAAGTCCAAAAGGACCATCATTTTGAGACGGAGGGAGTATAAATTTTCGTGGCTTAAAATACAAAGCGCATATCGTACACCAATTTTCAGGGGTGTTTATCCTAGCCTTGTCCTCTACGACACCATTATTATTATAAAAAAAAAATCCAAATTTTCACCCTATTTTTTTCAAATAAAATTAGTAATATTTATTTTGAATTATATTATTTGAAGATTCAACATATCTTTACCTTGATGTTTTTCTAACTGTATATCGCTATTGCTAAATTTTTAGAATATGGGAGTCCCTCACCGTAGCAAAGTAAGAGATCTCTTATTAGAAGGAGACTTATATATATACTCCTTATTCTAATTAACCTAATTACCCTAACTACAATCTCATAACTAAGGTAAAAAAAAAGACAGCTCAAAGTCTATCTCTAGTCTTTTTGTACAAGTACAATATTTTTTATGTTCTTTTTTTTTCTTTTTTGGGTCATTCATCATTCCCTAATCTATTACATGGGGAGGGAGGTATGAGACTTGATCTCGGGATGCAGTGTGGGGTATCCAAAAACTCTACCGCATGAGCTAGCCACCATTTACCAATATTTTTTATTTCAATCACATCTTTTTGCGATGATTTACGAATTCTCAAGCCTCAAAATATAAAGTGCACATCAGACACCAATTTTTAGGGACGTTTACCCAGCCTTGGTCCTTTACCACACCATTATATATTGCCAAGTCTAGCTGTAGCCTTTACTCTTCCAAACGAAACTTTTTTTTTAGAGAATAGAGAGAAAATTTTATAAATCATTGCACAATGCTGACACAGTAGACCTAAATGATGTAACCGACCACAATACTAAACTTTTGTACAATAGCTTTTCAATAAACACATTCTTTAGACTTCGACCAATTTTGCTTTCA
This sequence comes from Gaultheria prostrata, assembly GCA_036023075.1. NCBI lineage: Eukaryota > Viridiplantae > Streptophyta > Magnoliopsida > Ericales > Ericaceae > Gaultheria > Gaultheria prostrata. Next base: position 4,423 of record JAXBDA010005462.1, read on the forward strand.
CACGAACTTCGACCAAAAGCCAAGGAATGCTGTCTATTCTTTAGGATTTATCTCATAAGAAGAAAATTAAGGACGTTTTCTGGAAGAATGATGATCAACTTTCCCTGTTCTTGACAAAACCCCACGAAATAACCAGACAAAGTTCCCAAGTCAATTCTGTCCAAAATTCAATAATGGTGTGCTGACATTTGTGGTACAGAATTATAGACACCTAAATATGTATATATATGGCAATCATGATGTACCCTGGCCCATATCGACACAGGCTACAGATCACATCTTCTTCCTTTTTAGAATCTTGTTAGTATTATAAATACTTGATCAGTTCATCCTGTTAAAAAATGCATAATAATTTGCAAAAAATAAATTTCTTTGTTGCAATAAGTTTTCTAGTATTAGCCCTCCAATTTTTAGAGCCTGAAATGGCTTCTGGGCTTACTCAAGTAAAAATGGCAACGGTGTTGAGCATAGATGGAGGGGGCATTAGAGGAATTATTCCAAGCACCATTCTTGGCCACCTTGAATCAAAGCTTCAGGTACTAGTCTAATACTACTTCATTAACAAATTTGTACTAGCTTATTTTGATTTTTCAATTTCCAATTTTTGAATCAATTCTGTTAGAAATTGGATGGAGCCAGTGCAAGACTTGCAGACTACTTTGATGTGATAGCCGGGACGAGCACCGGTGGGCTGGTGACAACCATGCTCACGGCTCCGAACAAGGATAACCGCCCGCTGTACGCCGCCACGGATATCAACAACTTCTACTTGGACCACTGCCCTAAGATCTTCCCTCAAAGCAGGTTAAAAGAAATTTAGAAAACCTTCCTCCTAAGAAACCTTTCTAATGACTATGATCGAGTTTGGTGAACAAACGGGTCACTGACCAGACCGGATGGATCTATTAATGACCTGTTTGATCACCAAGTTCAGTACGGTGCAAATGAACTCGGGGACTTTGCCGTCATCCCCGTATTCATTTGCAACGTTCAGTAAAGGACGGCAGAGTCCCCGGATTCGGTGCTAACTAGGAGACTCTTCCGTCACTTAGGGATGGCAGGCCCTGCCGAGCCGATATCGGCCGTCCAAATGTGTTTTAGCGGCCCAGATTTGAGAGGTGCCAAAGAGTGTTTTGGGTATTTTAACTCCCGTCAAATCTAGGACGTCCAAAATATATTTGGACGGCCAAGATCGGTCGGCTTGGCCGGCCATCCCTAAGGGACGACAGAGTCCCCGGATTCGATGCAAATAGCATTTCCCTCGACAAAGACTTCAATTAGGTGTTCTTGATGAATGAATCAGTAACGGGTGTTTCTTGATTAGCCGAAACAATTTCATCACCAAGGTTACAAGGTTGTTTGGCGCTGTCACGGGGCCAAAATATGATGGGAAGTACCTGAAGTCATTGACTAAGGAGCTACTGGGCAACATCACCATAAATCAAACCCTAACAGATGTGATCATACCGGCTTTCGACATCAAGCGACTTCAACCAGTAATCTTCTCGACCGACGATGTATGATCCTAGTAACCAAAAAAACTCAAGATCTATACATAATTCTTAAATTTTACATGATTTAAATGACTGAAATTTCTCGCCAGGGGAAGGAAAATATTTCCAAGAACGCTCTGCTATCGGACGTTTGCCTCGGCACATCCGCAGCTCCCACGTTTCTTCCGGCGCATTACTTTGAGACTAAGGACGTCGATGGAAAACCCCGAAGTTTTGATCTTATCGATGGCGGAGTAGCAGCAAATAATCCTGTGAGTTACATGATTTTATACCGGCACTAAATCACCAATTTACTTTCTAGAACACAACTAACAGGACATTGTTGACAAAATTCGCAGACTTTAATGGCCCTAACTCACATTTCCAAAGAAATCGCGATGGGGAAATTCAAGTTTGATGACATTAAACCCATGGAGGGCAGCAGGATGTTAGTGCTATCATTGGGTACTGGAGCCCCCAAGAAAGCTGAAAAATTTAGTGCAGCTGCAGCCTCCAAATGGGGTCTGCTCAATTGGATTTTTGACAATGGCGCGACGCCAATAATTGATGTGTACGGCGATGCAAGCTCAGATATGGTTGATATTCACGTTTCCACCCTCTTCCAATCCCTCCGTTGCAAAAAGAATTACCTCCGAATTCAGGTACAACTGCTGTAGATCCTTACTCCCCTAAAATTTTGTTTCCAACGCTTTTTCAACCACACGATATGAGAAGAATCTCGAAATAACAAGTTCTGAGGCACAATCTCAATGTTGTGTGGACAGGACGACACATTAACCGGTGATGCATCCTCGGTTGATATTTCAACCCCGGAGAATCTGCAGAAGCTAGTGCAAATCGGAAACGATCTGTTAAAGAAGCCAATTTCGAGGGTGAACTTGGAGACAGGCAGGTTTGATGAGGTTCAAGGAGAAGGTACGAATGAAGCGGCTCTTACCCACTTCGCCGAGCTGCTTTCCAAACAAAAGAAGCTCCGACAAGGAGATTGAAAATTCCATTTCAGAATTTGGTTTTTGCCAAGAAAGTGTTTCTTGTAGGAGGATTTTAAACCATCTCAGAATGATTCCCATTGTTTGTCAATAAGAGAGGATAATAAAGGCACCCAGAATGCTTCTTTTTGCCGTATGTAATTTGTTTGATGACACAAACCACCTTTTCCGACATTTTTCTTTGGGTCACCAATTGATCCATCTGCCTTATGGGCAAAACACCAACACAAAACTGACGTTCAAATTGAACACCACGTAGCAATGTCGCAAGAGCAGCCACTAACTTTCCAATCGAAAGGCATCTGAACCAGCCTAACATTGGAGGGGCCGGTTTTAGTGACACATAAAAAACACAATTTGTTTCAGAGCCCTACGCTGATAATCCGAGCCGTTCAACTTGTTTAAAACATGTTTTTAAGGATCCCTGTAAAAATTTAACTTATTCAAATATCGGTAAGTGTTCGATCCAAACAAATCTAAATACCAGTTCGTGTCAAGTTTTTTGAAAACTGTTTGATCAAGCACTTATCGATATTCAAGTGAACTGAATTTTTGCAAGATTTCCTATTTTACCCACTTAAATGAAGTGAACGGTTTGGATCATCACAATATAAACTCATAACAAAAGCGTGTTTATATATATGGAACCGGAACATTGGATGAGACGTGATTTCCATACAACAAAATAAATCCATAACACAATTCTGTAGGTTCACAATAAATCTTAAGAGCATGTTCGAACGATTGTGAAATAGACCTCAATGTTTACCAAACATTGATGTGAATTCTCACAGAACAAGACGACCTCTCACACACACCCAGGGGATAGGGCGAGTGCCTGACTTTGGGAGTAATTCCCTTGGTCAGGAGTTGTAGGGTGAGTACCTGTGCTAAGTGGGGGGACCATGACTGGTGTGGGTTGAGCAAGCTCCCTCCGAGATTTGGGTTGTGCAGTGGATCCAATTAGTGAAAGGGCTGTTTCTCGGTTATAAAAAAAAAAGACCTCTCACAATGCGAACAGGAACCCAAGTCGTGGACAACTTCAAAAGGAGTTACTATTTGCAAAAAGACTTCCAACAAAAGCAATAAAGCATGCAAATTGAGACCCATTATCACACGAGAATGAGGAACTCTTACAAAGAAAGAGAAGAGATTTACCAAGAAAACTTAACAATAGTCTTGAGATCAAGAAGTCAGAATTGCACGATACTTAAGGAAGGAATCAAGAGAGCCAAAGACAACACAACTCAATTTTGGATGCATTCCGAGACTCCTTTCGGCGAGCTTGGAAAGCTACAATCAAGCCTCCCCACTATGCAAAACCGACTTACTGAGTCGACTATAGTTATCAGAACTAGAATCTCCTCAAAATAACTGAAAAGTCCCTCAGATACAAAGGAGGATAAAATAAATCCGGTCCGGCTTCAGGATCAAATACATGAAGATTTGGTACAACTCAAGCCGGAAAAGAGGAAGAGAAGAAGGCAAGATCGGAACTAAAACAAGCCCTTAGGGTGAAAAGGGAGACTCGTTCGGTTGTTGCAACTCTGGTTTACAGACATTAGGTTAGAATAGAAAGCTTTTGAATCATCTGCTGCAGAAGCACTTCACTGCGTGAACAATTCAGAGATACTGTCAAACTGACTCAGGAAGAGTAAAGATCAATAGCAAGAAGAGTTTAAGAGGAGACTTCACTCGTGGAATGGAGAGTTTCAGTTTCCGAGGAACAAAGGCTCCTGGTTGAGGCAAGTAGGGCTTGGCTTTAAAAAGTTTGAAATAATCGCATAGAGACGTAAAGTAAAGAAAAAGCAAAAGGAAAGAGAAAATTGAAGGAATTGTTGAACGAGATGACGAAGAACAAGATTCAAGACCAAGGGTGGGAGCTCAAGTGAGCAATAGAGAGAGTTTTTTGAAGCGGGCCATGTCTCCACCTGCTGCCAACCGTCTTTCTTCGGAATTATACGGAACCGGTCGATCTTCCCCTCCCGTTTGTTTTAGCAACTTAATCAAACAATAGAGAGATTGATTTGCCTAAAGCTCGAGCCAAGTTAATAGCAACTATGAACAAAGTAACCTTCTACAAGAAGTGAGATGATCAAGAAGTAACAACAGAAAATTCGTTGTTGAAACCATCCATCAATAGGAACTTTTCTTGCACGAGAGATAACAAGATTGTGTGGATGATATAGATGTATTCATCAGATCTTACCTAATTACAGCTTGTAATGAAATTTAATGAAGTACTAGAACTATCTTTAGGAGGAACAAAAAAATTCAGGACACTATGTGATTCAAGCTTTAAGTCTACCACAGTTTCCGTTGAACTATCAGATAACGCCATAACAGTTTCATTGCCCATCAAAAAAAACCTGGAGAATTATACAAAAGGGGGGGAAAAAATCAATCAGATAGAAACCAAAAGAGAGTATCTTTGGATCAGGAATAATGATCCAAAGACTTCTAAGTATTCACATCATCATGTTATTCCAATCTAACAAGTACGGACACGGCAAATTACTGCTACCCGGTACGTTACAGGTACAAGTACAATACGGTTTTAGAAGTAGCCATGCTTTATGGGCTAGAACACACAAGTGGCTTGTTTGTTAGTGGGATATGTTTTGGAGGAGGGAAAGGGGATATAATAAAAGAGGGATAAAGAGGTGGATATGGTTGGAGGGGGTATTATTTTAGAGGGGGAGATTAAAAGTTGGTTGGTTTGTTTTGTTGTTGTAGAAGGGGGATATGAGGGGTAGATAATGAACAATTGTGTGAAATTCCTATTTTGTCCCAAATAAACAAATTACAAAAGGGCAAATAGCGGTGAGGCCTCTCTCTCTCTCTCTCTCTCTCTCTCTCTCATGTGTGTGTGTGTGTCTCTCTCTCTCTCAATGCAATAAACGCGGCAGAAGGGGTGGGGCCACAAAATTTATCCCTTTGCGAAGAGTAAACAAACACTGAAGATAAGCCCACCCGGATTTCTATATCTGGGCAAAGGCCATATCCGGCTTCCATTTCCCTCTGCCAAACAGGCTGGTTTGAATGAAAATCGGAAAAGTCCGGGCATGGTCCAAATCACCAAACATAGCTAGTTAGTACTGGATACTAATTAGTGACTGTGATATGTGCCTAATACAATTAAGAAAATATTTATCATCTTTCCACACATTTATAACCTATAACCATAGCAATCGCAAACTGTTTTGATTTCATATTCGAACGCAGTTGTGCCCTCATTTTTATGGAAAATGACTTGTGAGCGTGTCTGTCTTTGTGCTTCTTAGATTGCAATCACTGAGACGGTGAGACCCAAATACAAACAATCCCAACTTGAAGCTAACGGCAGAAATTCTGTTAGCAAAAAATCGACAACACAAAATGTACGAACGTTTCACCTCATTAACAAGGGGTTTGATCCCAGTACACACCTTTGGCCTCCTAAAGCCAATCAAAGTCTCCATACGAAGAAGCCTGAAGTGGAGCCTATCTGACTTCGCAGTTAGCATGTATACCTAAAGGTTCAAAATTAGATCATTCCTACAAGAGCAGACAGAAGTTGAGAATTAACATGGAGAGCCAAAATTGACTCCTATAGGACCTATACCAATAAAGAATGATAACCAAAACGTGCCAATATACCTTGTTACTGCATGAACTCTACTGAAACATTCTTGAGTAAGCTTTTTTCTCCCGGCAACTTCTATCAACAATCTGTAACAACTTTACGAAATCAAAATGGACTAAAGAAAACTAAGCAAAAAACATGGACAGAAGATGATGGAAAAGAAAAATTAAACAGAATTGCATATCAAAAGATGTTACTGACTCTCTTATTTGCGGCAGCAAGCTCTTTCTTTATACCACCTGAAAGATAGAATTAAAGTGTAAGGACTCAAACACTCCTAACAGATCTTCACCTATATCTCTCCCTGTTTTTGTGCCTACAAATGAGTGTAAATTTTACATTTTAAATAGTTGTTACTATATGTATTTTCTTTCAGTTGGTCGGTTGGGATATATACATGTGCTTCTTAGTTAACTGACTGAACGCCCAACAACAGCATGATTTTTTGTTGGATGTACGGTTGATAGTGGAGCAAAGGCTGGATGAAACATGCACAGGCTTCTTGTTTCCTGAACACTTATCACAACACAATACGGTTGGTCTTCTATTTTTTTAAGGATTTTGGGAAGGAAATGTAAGGAAACCCACTTTTCCTTGTTTGGTCACCATGGAAACTTAGGGGCAAAAGAGAGTACGAGGAGACGAGCTTAATATTATAAAGTTGCTAATTTGCCTTCTCTCTCTTGATAAGCGATCATTTCCTCAAACCTTCAGAATAGTTAATCAGAGATGAAGTATTCAGGAAACCAGTTTTCTGTTTTGCTTTCTTCCCTCTTCCTTTTCCTATAGCTTTTCTAATCTCCACATCTCAAAAGCATAAGGTTCAAAAACTTCAGTAGCAAGGCTAATTACGGGAGCTCCACAACAAATGCAAAGCAGTTCAACAAAAAAAGTTCCAAGTAATCTTTCATGATACATCTACAAGGCCATATACAGATCCCAGTTAATGCCAGTCCTTGTTTAGGTGATTATGAACCCTAAGCCAGCAATCCAATACATGTTGCCAATGTATTATTAATACTGATTACATGTTGCATTACCATCATTTGGCTCCAACTCCAATGCTTTTTTGAAACTTTCAACTGCAGCATCCACGTCATTAAGTGCCATGTATGCCTGACAATTAGCAGAAATGCAATCATCAAACATTAAAGAAGAACTTCAGGACACAATCAAGAAAAATAAAATATATTGCGCAAACAAGAGGCAACAGATACTTTCCTTTGTCTAAAAGGTATATGGGATGGGGTAGGGGCTGAATGCACTACTAGAGATAAAATGATGTGCTGAAATTTACACAGGATCTAGGACTAGAAGGAGACAAATAACAAATTTCAAGAGGGATTAAATTAGCACAATTTAAGCTGGAATAAGGTAGTAAAGTATAGATTCACTAATGCAAATTGTATGCACCAGTGATGCAAAATTTCAAATGTTACCCGTCATATCCTGCAACTGTTAAATTTTGCATTCAATTATCACACTAACATCAAGAAAAATACAATGAACCGTCCTTGGAAAGTATTTCAGCATGCTTCAATCAGTCAGTGCTGTAAGAAATTGCATACAGAGTCCTAATTGTTAGCAAAGCCTATCCACTTCAAATAGAAAATTTGGTGATGCACATCAACATATATGGATAATGTAACACCCCGTCCCACATCGAAAGTCCAATCTTGGAAATATACTTAGCCATGAAAGCTACTACTAATAACTTAAGCCACAACATTTTGGGCCATGTTGTTAAGCTCCAACAAGATAGTGGGCAAGGAATCTACACTACACAACCATGTGGGTTCGAGGAAGTTTCGTAGCCCGGCAGTTGCGGTGAGACTGAGGAAGCCCAGGAAAAGCCTCAGGTTAGGCTATGTGGCTCTGGTCTCCAGGAAAAAGACCCGGAAAAGCCGTGGAGACCCTAGAGCTTAACCTCAAGGGAATGCAAGGGTGTACTTGGTGAGTTTGTAGCATCATGTCCCACATCATAAGTTTACATGGGTGATCTCGACAATAAAATCAACCACGTAAGCTACTACTAATAACATGGGCTCAAGCATTCCATATTTCAACGTGGCCACCAGCCATCACTAACGGAAGATAATTTAATTTCGTGCGTAGAGGATGATTATGTGAAGTATAATTTAGGGTTTCAATTAATTGTTAGGGTTTCAATTAAATGGTTAGGATTTCAATTAAATTGTTATTTATCTTTTATGTTCGGGGTAGTTTAGTCCTTTGATGTTATTAGGGTTTTGCTAGGGTTATTAGGGTTAGCCTATAAAACCTCTTCATTATTCTTGTAATTGTTCAGACTTTCATAATGCAATAATACGGTAGTTTTGTTTTCCATCTTTGCAAAGTCACAGATTATTCTACTGTACCTTCTTGTGTAATTCCCAGTCCAAAAACCAGCTTAATTCAGTAGTAATCACTACTTTTAATGCTGAACATAATATATGTGAATCCCTATGCGGGTGCTACTGTATTTAGTATACTAGCAGACCTTAGAGTCATGAAGACGGTACAAAACTCGTGAAACAAACAAATGCTAGGAGGAAAAAAAAAAGCACAAGATTATTGAAATTTGAAAGACAATTTCTTCGTTTGTAAATTTAGCTATAAAGATGAGACTACTGTCATTTATATTTCTTATTAACCGAGAATACCAACCTGGCCTTGGCGGAAAAAAGCTTTCACGTTATCATCCGCATCACGCAATGCGAAGTCTGTGTCCAACAAAGCTCCTTCCAAATCTCCTAATTTCAATTTGCAGGCCTGAAGCAGGAAATGTAATGCATCATTTGGTAGAAAAAGGAATCACAACAACGATGATAGGCAGCGAATTAGTGATAAGTGATTACTCAAGGAAAGCACGGTAGCAGACGAAAAACGTAGGAAGCAACTAAGAACAAGTTGTACCTTTTTCTTTTCGTTAAATCAACAGCATGTATTCGATCACAAACTTCAATAGGGTTGATAACATAGAACAAATAACGACATCCGTTGTGCATAATAGTTGGCAAATTATCTACCCTATATGCTGCATAACATGATTCCTTTAGATGTCATGACATAATATTACTCTGAAGTTGGATTTAGCTGATAGGCTAGTTCCTATAGCAGGTAAACAAGGTCAAGGCAAATAAGCAATGAATGCTACACAATGTCAGTTGAAGAGAAACAGTATTACATTTAACATGTCACATTTAATATTCTTGTTCAATTACAGATAAACATGAAAAGTATTTTACTAGTATTATTTCTACCGATGAGCTTAGCTGGCGTCCCCAAGGCTGCCCACCATGGTAGACGGTAGAGGAGCTTTGAGAAGAGTGGACTTTACACATGTTTGAGAGCCTGAGCTTTTACATTGCACCAATAATGCCTTTCTACTTGGTATTAAGAGAGTCACAGAGTTCATACCCTCAAAAGTTGCTTTCCTCCTGAAAACTAAAAGCTTGCCCACATATCTAGCTTACTAGATACAATTTATCGTTAGCAATTTGGTTTTCGATAAGGACGTTTAGGCTTTACTAATAAAATAGAGAGGACTTTTCGTGTTAGTATAGATTGGGTCAAATTGGAGCAAGCAACAAAACTTTTGATTCTCAAATCAAAGTGAGGAAACTTGCAAAAATTTCACCAAGTATAAGAGAAGTCAAGCTGGGAAGTGTCAGTTAACTCACAAGAACATTCAAACTGGATAAGTACATTTTTTTTCCCGATAAAGTAGATGAGTACAAACATGTTAAGCCATTACCTTATGTCTTAATGGTCAAGATGAAAAAAAAGGAAACCTTGATGGACTATGGTCTAAAAGTACTAGTAGCAGCTCTTCTGAAACTAATTCAGAGTCTCAGACAATGAAGAAAGAAAGCTGCCCCCAATATCAATACTGTATTCCATAAACGGAATCCGCATTACCTCCATGAAGTGAAAAAGGGTATGGAACTTACAGAGCTATTTGTAAATATCTGAGACTTTGTCTTCCTCAAAGCTGAGCTTTTCTCTGTACAATCGCAAAGACTTTCTTAAGAGAAAAGGTTGAAAAGTACGTAGCAGCATAATTAATACCAGTTACAAGGATTGAAATAAACAGCATCATAAGACCAAAGTAAATGGACAACCTTGATCAATGTCTTCCAGATCCCAGCATACATCTAAGTAGTTCAGAGCCTTGCGATACTTCCTAAGAGCCATTTTATAATCTTGTTTCTGCATTTGAAAAACAGTTAAAATAGTATCTTTAGACAAATTGAATCACCATACAAAAGAATTGGGTAAACATTTAGCACTGGTATCTGTATCAAGAAGTGGAAAAAAGTGAAGACTAAGATAATTGGAAATGTTAATTACAGAAATGTAATACGGTTACACACATCCCTTGTATACTCTTTTTTACAAAACTGAAAACTCAGGAGTCATTGCCAACGCTTGCAATGGGAATTTTCTCGTTTTTTGGAGAGAGAGAAGAGAAAGTTCACATTACAAGAAAATTGACAGCACATAAGGTAAAATATTTTTAACTGTTGAAGATATAAATAATAAAGTTACACCTCTCCCTAACAGCTTAGGCTTTTAGATGAGTTGGTGGTTAACAATCTAACCTGTCATCAAAGCAGTCAATAGATCTTGTATTCGAACCTCACCGCCTACCCTAATAATTAAATACTTGCATGTGTTTTGTCTGCTTATGGAGGAGAGTCTAACAACACACGAGGGGGCGCGTTGAAGATATAAATTATAAAATTATCCCTTTCTCGAACAACTTGAGTTTTTAGATGAGTTGGTGGTTAACATTTTAATATTAACAATATCTACCTTGAAATGTTCATTTCCAAAAGCTTTGATGGAGTCTACAGCAGTCATCCACCAAGAAACTTTATCTGACTTCACATCAAGGTCGGCTGGCCAATCAGGGAAATCATCACCATCTTTAAAGAAGTTAGACATCCCGTCATCCGCCCCCTCAGCAATTTCTCCACAATTTGCTATTACAACGTCAAGAGTCGGATAATAATTTTCACCTGTAGTGACATGCTCAATCAAACGAACCACCCCCATCCCTTTGATTACCTTCCCAAAAACAACATGCTTTCCATCCAAATGAGAAATTCGAGTGGTAGTAATAAAAAACTGAGATCCGTTGGTGTTGGGACTGTCATCATTAGCCATTGAGAGCATTCCTTTTCGTTCATGCTTTAGCTCAAAATTTTCATCTTCAAATTTCAAGCCATAGATGGATTCTCCACCAGTGCCATCCCCAGCAGATATGTCTCCACCTTGTATCATGAAGCCTTTTATGATACGATGAAAACAGGAACCCTGTAAGCAATACTGAGCTATGATTAGCATTTAGCATACAGATAGCTCAGCAAGACAAAGATAATTTGCCAGTAACGCAGTATTAAATTTTTACTCCAATGAAACAAGGTAGGAGTAATTAGCTAAAATGAAGTCAAAAGGATCTAATCATTTCTGAAGCTAGAAGTTAAAAGACTTAAACAAGAAATAACAAATCTATATGATCGACAGCAGCAGTATTTATATGACAAACACGCAATCCTGTATCGGGTCTGCAACGAAAACCCCCAATTTTGTGCAGTTTAGAAAGGGGATGGAAGTAGGAGAAGAAGCAACAGCAGCCAAAAACATGACAAGAAGCAAGAAAGATAGGATGCATAATGCTTTTGAAAAATAAGAAACTCAATTTTTCTAACTTGAAAAGACCACGAAGATGTCTTAGGGGCTATGGCCCATCATTCAGAGGTACGAAGTTTTCTTAACACTCATAACACGCAAAGTTGAAAGCATAACAGAACTACAAGTTGTAGAAACAATTTATTGCAAGAAGGAAAAATAGCCCAAGTATAGATATAGGCCTTTGATGCTCACAGAAGCGTGAATAGAGTGTGTTTTTGCCGTGTATATTCAAGTAATTGGGAGAAGTAGAATAAAACTGTAATCCCTTTATTCAACATATAATCTCGAGAATTCGTTTGAAACACTTTTCCCTGGGCGATTTCAAGGGCAGGGATTCGTTAAAGTACACATGCATTATGAAAATATATGGAAAAAACGAATAGAGAAAATGCATATATATGGATATACAAGAAAGAGAAAGAAAGGGGACCTTGAAATGGAGGGGAACGGCGGTGTTAGGGCCAATGCCCTTCTCACCAGTACAGAGAGCCCTGAAATTCTCAGCGGTTTTTGGGACAACATCTTTGTAAAGCTCCACCACTATCCTCCCTTCCACCTCTCCTCCAATGCTTATGTCCAAGAAGCACCTTGGGTTCACCATTCTCTCTTCTCTCTCTCTCTCTCTCTCTCTCTCTCTCTCTCTCTCAACAATGCAGTGTAAAACCCTAAACCCCGCTTTGGATTTTGAACTGAAAAGGCATGGGATAGGAATCGCAGCGGGTGATGCTAAGATACGCAGTGCACAGTGTGCGCATTTGTGTACGGGTGATTTGGACAGAGTAAAAATGGGGAAAACGACATTCTCTTCTGGTGGTGGTCAAGAGTTGACTAGTGACAGTGTTGGTCCACTAAGAATTCGACAACAGAGAAGAAGGTTAGGATGTGGGAAGTCGATTTCAGTTATGTCGACAGCGAATTTTTCGTGCCAAATCGAGTTTGTGTTAAAAAATCTCAACCCAAAAACAATTTGTTCAATTAATCGTGTCAAGAAATCGAACTCTAACACGACCTGTTATTAATCGTGTCAATTTGATAACGATACGGATTGACACAATTAACTTGGAAACGACCTCTTTAGTCAAATGTGACCAGAACACGACATGAATTGACACGATTAATTCGTGTCATTCTCGAGTTACGTAAGTTAATTCGTGTCATTCTCGGATTATCATGTTGACACAAATAGACGAACATGATAATTCATGTTATTTCGAGTTACGCGGGTTGCACCCTGTTTCTCTGGAAAAACTCCTAAGGAAACCGCGAGCGCCGGATGCGGTTTGTGTTGCGGGCGTGCCAGGACCATGCGGTACAGTCCGATTGTAGTAAAGGCCTTCGTGCCTTTTTCTGATTTCTTTCGTAGCGGATTGCGTGCAACCCAAAGGGTAGAGTTGCAAAGTGGTTCATGGTTTGCCTTGTCGTAAATGACTTTAATAATTTCCCAACCATGTGGAAAATGAGAAACAACGAGATAAATAAAATTCAACTTTTATTAATAAAGATTAACAAAAAGTTGGGGTACAAGGAATCGTAAAACAAGGTCCTAGACTCGGGCTAGACTTGTAGAACGATGAAAAAGATAAAAACAAGAACTAGGCTGTGCTAGAATCTTGTCGACGTAAATAAACTCAACGGAGTTGGTGGCTTCAACGAGGTTGAGAGGCTTCAACGGTTGAGGATCTTTGATAGATGAGTCATGAGACTCGAGTAAGTCGTGAGACTTGGGTAAGTCGAGGGACTTGATTGAAACCGTGAGGTTAATTAGTTGTGGAACCCTTTTTTCTTCTTGAGTTCTCATATTTATAGGCTCTCGGTGCTAACTTCCCTTGTGCTGAGATGCTGCCAAGTGTCCTCCTCAACTTCTTGTCTTTGTAGACGACTGCCAAGTGTCCCAAGTTGCCAATTTTCCCTCCATTTGCAGCGGTTTGTGGCAGTTACATCCCATTCTTGGAGTCAAAACTCCTTCTACGTATAACACCCACTTCTCTTCTTCATGGGTCATGGAGTAATGGGATTGTGGCAGTGCAATAGGAAAGTGCCAAGTGTCATACTTGCTTCTATATCCCTCCCAACTGGAAGTTATTTTCTCAGCCTGGAGCTGCAGAGGCCTTTACGCCCACTTTCTACTTCCTTATTTCATGGGTAATGGGGTAGTGGAGACTTGGCAACTCAATAAGAAAGTGTCATGTGGCAATAACCACCTCCATTCTCTAAGCAAAAATCCAACTGCCTCCTATATCAGTGGGATTACACCTTTTAATCCCCACATGGGAATAAGAGTTACGTATAACTTCTCCATTAAATTGATCTTTATGGAAAATTATTCCACGCATCCATTTCACCTGGGTTTTAACCGAACAAACATGGGTATTAGGCCAAACTTCATTAAAAATTAATTGGGCCAGAACTTAACAAAATAAAATTAATGCGGCCCATTAATTTTACAAGAGAATTTAGTCCAGTTCGGTCAAAAAATAATACTTTTTGGCCCTCTAGGAAAAAGTGCTAAAATTGGGTACAAACACACCCGACCTGGTTACTAATCATATTCTCGGGTCGTGTCATATACTTATTTCGTGTCAAAAATATTCAATACTAACCCATTAAATTTTTATCGTGTCATAAATTCACACCCCTAATAACATCTAAAAAATAAATATTTCAAATGTGTAAGTATTCTAGATGATATCTACTTAACATTTGTAGGGACGTCGATTTCTGGTATGTCAGACAGCGAATTTTTCAATGGTACACAAACTTGGTTTTGGCCTATAACATCTACGGCTGGGCATCTTGTGTCGTGTCGTATTTGTGTCAAAATATCTCAACCCGAATACAATCTGTTTAATTAATCGCATCAAGAAATCGAACCCTAACACGACCTGCTATTAATTGTGTCAATCCGAACACGACACAGATTGACACGATTAATTTGAAAATGACTTGTGTAGCCAAATGTGACCCGAACACAATCCGAATTGACACGATTAATTCGTGTCATTCTCAGGTTAAGCGCAGGGGTGGACCTACATAGAGGCAAGGGGGTCAACTGACCCTACTGGATTGTTATTTCTTACAAACATGTACATATATTTTTTGATATTTTTGGAATTTTGCCCCGAGATCCAATACTTTATTTTCTAGATCTTACCCCATGGAACATGAAATCTTTAAGACTTTGCCCAAATGGTTCACTGAATCTCCCCATAATGTACTCTATCCGTCCAATTTTGATACAGTATCTTACGAAAAGACGTTCAATTTTTTAAAAAAAATTAAAATTAAGCACTTCAGTTCATAATTTTGAATTTTTTCTTACCAAATTAAAGAACTAATTATGATCTTTAATTATTTTTTTTTTGAACGGCAGACAATTTCTATTACTCAAAAACCTCCAAAGGAGCATCCATATTGCAAATTTGGGATAGCAGAGGAGGGGGGTTAAACATCCAATCGGGGAAATAGCACCACTAAAAAACTGGGATGCAACCCAATGAGCAGCCCTATTACATTTTCTATTGACCCAAAGAGAACGAGCAATGGCGAGAGCCAACAAAGTATAGGAAAAATTATGTGCAAAAATACTTTAATTTTTTGTTTGGAAAAATTGCATGTATTTTTGTAGAGGACTATCAAAATGGAACGAAAAGAGTATATGTTGTAGAGCTTTAGCCCCACTGATGATGAATCCTACATCTGTCCCTGGTCACGCGGGTTAATTCGGGTTATTTCGTATCATTCTCGGGTTACCATGTCAACACGAATAGATGAACATGTTGTTTTGAGTTATGCAGGTTGAACCCGAACCCGACCTGTTTACTAACTGTGTTCTCGGGTCGTGTCATATATGTGTTTCGTGTCAGAAATACTCAACACTAACCCACTAATTTCATATCGTGTTATCGTGTCATGCCATAAACTCTCACCCCTAATAACATCTAAAAAATTAGTATTTCAGATACTGTTGCAAGTATTCTAGATGATATGTACTGAAGTTATTACATTTGTAGTGGTAAGTATTTTAAATGGGACTCGAAGGTGCTATAGAGCACCCATAGAGAGCGGCACTTGGTGTGCGGCATCAGGGTCGTCGAATATGTTTTCAACGGTTCGGATTTCACCTCGACAATGGACGGCTCAGATTAACAAACTGCTGAGAGGAAATCCGAGCCGTTGAAACACATCCGACGGCCTAATGCCGCACACCAGGACCGCTCTCCAGCACCCCCTCTTTATGAAAACCGGGCCCCCAAAAAAACAGAGTAGTTTCGCATAAAATAAGTTTGTTTTTGTTGTATTTTACTCTGTTTTGTTGTTTTATCACATTATCTAAAATACTTAGGGCATTCTTATCAACCTCACCAAAAAAAAAATACCAAATTTAACCTAAAAAATACATTTTATAAATTAGCAAGTCACTTTTCAAAAATTTCACAAAATCCGATTCTCTAGTCTAACTTCATTATATTAAACTATTATTTCTTTCTACTCCTACTCTCCAAAAGTAATAAAAAAAAAAGTGAACAGTGTGTGAATAGTGCATGAACAGTATATGAATAGTGTGTGAATAGTGCATGAACAGTGTGTGAATAGTGCCTTGGTGAGTGAAAGTGCCGCACCAAAATTGTTGCGGTACTTTAGCAAAGTTAGAAGTTTAACAAATTTGATGACTGGTTTGGTGAGGCTGATTTTAGAGGGGTTTGGGGGGTTTGGCCTCTACATTTGGTCAAAAGCTAATTTGTTAAGCCTGATGGTGATGCTCTTACCACATCATCTAGAATACTTACTTTTGTAACACCAAACAACAATACTACTTTGGTGTGCCATAGACGAACCGTCAGCAGCTGGCTCAACATTGGAGGTGTCTCAAAATAGCAGCTTTTAAGGGTACGCTTTGGGTTGAACATGGTACGTCACCGTGTTGATCAAACTTAGTTTGAAAACGTAGGTTTTTTGTCAGGTGATTCATTTTCAAATAAATTTTAATTAAGCCAAATACAAGCCGATCTTGAGTAGTTTAGACTTTCTGTATATCATTAACTGAACGAGCAACGTAGTTTTTTTATTTTTATTTTCAGGTAAAAAAGTAGCATCTTGTTTGAGCTTAGTTTGTAATTCAACAAGTGTTGATGTTGAAAGCCTGGATAGATCTTTTTTGTATGAAGTTTGAAGCGACTATCCTATCCCTTTTTAGTTAATCGTTCCAAATTCATTGTCTCTCTCATTCACTCGACCCTCGACTCTTTCACAAAACAAATGGAACAGAGCAGAACTACTTTACTCTTATCGGTTCCGCTATCAACATTTTCTTTTCAATGTGAGCTTAACCGTGCTTCAATCTTCTGCTCCATACTTCACATGGACAAAAACAATCCTGAAGGACATTTTGAACGCCTTGATCGATCTTTTTGTAATGGATATTGCCATATTGGACTTATATATATCTAGCTAGTGGCTACATCTGTTACAAGCCTCCCAATCCATGGTTCTGATCAGTGATCACTCTCCTTTACGCTACTCGGCAATACCATCACAAAGAGGCAATTTAAATTTGAGCAATACTTTGACGGCTCAAGAGGGCTGTAAGAATATTGTTAGGAATACATGAAATACCCTACACAGAAAATATTTGCAGAAAGTAAGTACAATGCTACATATATGAAATGAACTGTCCCTGTACACAAGACAATCTCACTCACATTTACAAAATAGATTTAATGAACATCTCAACGGACTAGCACTTTTCTGGCTCTGCAAAACCTTACATAGAAGATGTCTGATTACCAGCACATCTGAAAGAAAGATGGTTAGAAAGTGTCCATGCTAAGCTGCCTGTTAAAAATCAATACTCGAGAGAATTACCTGAAAAAGAAAAAAAAAAATGTCAAATTTGTAGATCAGATTAAAAGTTTCACCTCATAAGAGTAGTGAACTTGGCTAACCTTTTGAACAGAGCTTTTACATCTTCACTCAACTTTGGGGACTCTAAGAACTTGTCACCGCAGTCTCTCACGTCGACATTCTCCATTTCAAATTCGTTCTGACCACAATACTCATTCCATTCGAACCACATCTTTGCAATGGACTCTTTTCTAAAACAAGTGGCATGGTCTTCCTCTTCAGGTGAGTCCGCAGCAACCAACCTATAGGTGTATACTTTCTTCACCTGACCCGGTCGGAAAGCACGGCATATTGCTTGGCGGGTAATTGATGGATTCAAATGGACATCCAGTATAATGATACGGGAAGCACCAACAAGAGAGATGCCTTCCCCGCATGCTTTTATTGACCCAAAAAAAACCTTAGCATTAGGGGAAGTGTTAAAATGATCCATGGACCGCTCCCTATTCTCAGAAGTGGAATCACCAGTGATTACAAAAATCTCTTTTCCCAGACTCCAGCCCTTGACTTTCACAGCCAGCCTTTCCAAGAACTTGAGTGGTTGTAGATACGGGCTGAAAACCAGTAGCTTCTCATCACCTGATTCACACAATTCTAGCATGTTAAGAACGAATTTTGCCTTCACACCATCTCTAACGTCCAACTTCTCCAAAGTTTGGTCCATTTTTGCATCATCGATTCCATCTCTTTCTCTAGGAGTATTCTTTAAGAGATACCTCAACTGTGGGTGCAGATAAAGTGCACTCCCATCAGAACTAATCTTGAACTTCCTCTTTAACAACTTCAACTCTTCAACTTCATGCTTCTGCATAGGGCTGAGATTGAGAAGCACTGTGAAATCAACTAGTCCGGGCAATTCTTCAAGACAATCTCCTTTATAAAAGTGGAGAACCTTTCCTGTCATTTCACGCAAATCCTGAATCACAGTTACTTTCCTCTTAAAATTCTGATCTTTCTGTAGAGTGAGCTCAACTGATTCATAGAAAACATTGTCCAGGCCCTTTGCCTTCACATGTTTCCTCATAAATGGCACTCTGCTCAATATCCGCCTGATAATGGCACGGGAAGTATCCATCCTCAGGAATCTTGGACGAACAAGATCAAAAATATTGAACACTTCTTTTACATGATTCTGATAAAGGGTTCCAGAAAGTACAACCTTCCGAGGAGTCTGAACTTTCTTGAGGGAGTTCAGTACATTGGTGTTCTCATTCCTAGGTGTGTGACCTTCATCTAAGATGAGAATGGATGGGTATGTCAGAAGTATCTCTTGGCAGGGAACTGCAGACTTGCTGGTTTCATTAGCACATACAATCGATGAAAATTGCTTATACCCCAGAAAAAGAATGCTCTTCTGATCTGCCCACTGTTTTAGCACTTCCAGCTGCTGTGCTCGATTATCTGCTTTTACAGAGTAAAAGTCAAGTAGGGGAAGGTCCTCGACCTGCCATCTTTGAAATTCTTTCTTCCATGTAGCCAAGATGCCTCTTGGTAGTACCACCAGTGGTCTAGCCTGGGGATACTTGGCCAGAAAACTCTGCATAAAACTGATTATCATGAATGTTTTCCCAGAGCCTGGAGCATGGGCCAGGATGCAGCCACTGGGATTCTCGGAGACCAAATTACTAAGTAGAAAATTGAATCCCTCAACTTGATGGGGTTTCATTTGCTTCATGTGCTTTGGGTGTGCTGTGATGTCAGTTATAACAAAATTCGGTCCAGGTGATTTAACCCCATCAAAGATTTCCGTAGGGTCCTTGTCCTTCATAGTCCAGCCTTCATAAGAGTGTGTTCGCGTATCCCTCATGCTCTGAATCAAAAAGAATATGGACCTTTAGTTAAAGAACATGCAATAGAAAGAATGCAGTATATGATTTTACATGCAACTTCAGATTGGAACATACAAGGTTAACCATAGGGAACATTTACAGCTAAGGAATATGTAAAGGAAAGTTGCAGTATATATATATATATATATATATATATATATATATATATTGATATATCAATAATGATCTCCTAAGGACTACCTTAGTCAAATAAAATGCGGACCTACCATTTTTCGATCGAATTTTGATGATCCGAACCGTTCAATGTGTTTAAAACGCATTTTTAAGGGTACTCGCGAGGAATCACAAAACAAAATGACCGGGAAGGGCTTCATCCGAGCAGGTTTTCACACAGGCCGTAGATAAAGTTTTATGAAAAAGAG
>JAXBDA010005463.1:0-14047 GCA_036023075.1 Gaultheria prostrata
TTTGAAAAAAGGGACACGGACACGGCGGGGGACACGGCAATATATATATTAATATACATATAAATATTAAAAAAATTAAAATTTTAAAGATTAATAATTACAGTTTGACCCCCAAAAAAGTTAAAAAATTACAATTTGACCCCTGAAAATTTAAAAATTACAGATTGACCCCCAAAAATTTCAAAAAAATTACAATTTGACCCCTGCCGTGTCCCCCAGCCGTGTCCCCCACGTGTCCCCGCCGTGTCCCTGCCGTGTCCCCTACAAAAAATTCAAAATTTTTTGGGGACACGCCACGTGGCATGTCCCATACGTATCCCGCCGTGTCCCCGTGTCTGATACGCTGATACGGCGACCTATAGAAGTGTCGGTGCTACATAGTCGGCTGCTATTACTGTATTACATGTAATTTCATCAGTTGAGTCAGGAAATAAGGGCACTCTGGGTAGGCCAGTGCTTTCAGATTGCATGTTAGCTGGGATCAAATTTACTTAGATTTATGGGAGAAAATCTTAGCTTGACTTAGTTCTACATCTCTAGCAAATTATATGTCAGTTGCAAATTTTCAGGCTGCAGATACAAATAGCAGCATGGTGGACTTGGAATAACTAAATGAAAATGGAAGTTTATGTAGCCCAGTTTCCAAATGTGGATAGTCATGCACTGGACTTAAGCGATTGTGTGAGTGAGATGTCACACAGCAATTAGGGACTCCACAGACATAAATATGTATATTTGGACAGTGAATGCGTGTGTGTTTGTTCTTGTTATTTTGACTGTCGCTTGGTCCATGATGCACATCCTAGTTTGGAATCCTGAGCAAGAAAATTTTGAAACAGCAGCCTAAAATTAAAATTTAGACCATCTTATTTCGCAAGTGCCTACTCCCCCTCCCATGCAGTCGTACAACTGTACAATCTGAATACTGATGGCCCTGGAAGAAACAAGGCAATGTGTGATAGGGATTCTTGATTAGAAATGACAAATGGCAAGGGAGAATGCATGTTGAGTTTCCTTCAGTATGTGGGAGAGACCTCCTCTTGCACCCAAGTTATGGATGCAGATTTTGTGAAGACTGAGCTTTGTCCTATATCTATGGTAGCCTATGAAGCACGGGTACTCCAAAAATGTTGCCGTATGAGTACCGGGTACGGCTGGGTACGGCTGGGTACGGCAAAATACGTACTGGGTACTTTTGCACTATTCCGGGTACGCTTGGGTACTTCGATGGGTACGGATCTGGGTACGTTTGGGGGAAATTGTAATTTTTTTTAAACTTTTTTTAGGGGTCTGAATGAAAAAACTTAAAATTTAAGGGGTTAACGTGCAATTCTCATGCCTTTTAACACAAACAGACATATTCTTTTTAGATCTAGGGCTTCCATTTTTTACAACAGCAGCAACAGCCATAAGAGAGCTCCTCTTCGACGACGACTACACTGCGACATCTCTCTCTCTCTCTCTCTCTCTCTCTCTCTCTCTCTCTCGCTCTCATCTCCTGATCAATTTCTTATTTTCTTTGTGGAGGTGAAGCCAGAAGAAGTTGAGTAGATGCCATAAATGTGAAAAGTCCGTAACTATTAACTCTAAAACGACATTGCACTTGTTTTCATCTTTGCACTTATGAACTCTTAACTTTTATTTATGCTTGTTTTTGTTGTAAAATGGGTTTATTATTTAGTTTGTGCAATGGAACATAGTAAAATACTAGGAAAATAAAATAAAATTTACACTTACATACCCAACCGTACCCGTACCCTACATTTTTAGGTTTTTGCCGAATCGCGTACCCGTATCCGTACCGGTACCCGTGCTTCCTAGATGGTAGCCAATTCTAGCACCAATTGGTTGACCGAAAAAACCCACGTTTCCGGAGGGGAACGAAACATTCTGAGGAAAGCCCTTGGAGGTCCTTTGCCTTCCTGAATGGGGATGCAATGGTTGGCGACCACTTGCAGATCGGATTTTGATAACAACTATTAGACCCCAAATAATTTTATCTTATATTTCATTTATCCACTTAAAAGCATACGCTAATGCCCCTAAGTGTATGAACATAATAAACTAGCCCTCCTATGAATTTTAAAGTTGTGTTTAATACGACATTGTTTAGGGGGGCCACTGTTTCAGTGGTATTCTGAGATCAGCCACTTTGTGCATATTGTCAAAGGTTAGGCCTGTCTCCAATCATCCCCGCCCATACCCCTAATGATTGGGGAATAGTTTCACATCTACTGATCAAAAGCTAAAATTTGGATTTTTTTGGAGGTCAGGACTTTTAATTTCTTTGTTACAAAATATACTTAATTTTTTAATGTACTGGTGTCTAAACATACTTATTTAGGGCATTTTCTTTTTATGAAATCTAATTCCATGATCCCCCACTAGGCCGGGACCCCATGTACCAAAATAAAAAAGCACATATGTTCTGTTATACTAAACGAGGTCAAATTCTTTAGAGCCCATCAGCAGATTCTGAAAGTGAAATCATTATTACCAAAGTTAGAACTTAAAAATTAATTGCCTAAAAGTCTGACAAAGTAAGAACACCCGTAGTTAGTCATAAGGCTAAAACCAGAGTGTGGTAGGTGATAATTTAACACAGTAAGGAACAACTCAAACAAGAGCCAGTACAATTTTCACCTCAAAAAGCGGCAGGAAATTTGCTGACGTGACATCCACAGGAAAGCCAAATATAAACTTCAGAACAGTCATGAAGGTTTCCAGGTTCCACTTTATTGATATACAGTGAAGGAACGATTCCCTACAATATAAAAGATACAATATATCAGAAATTTGATACTTAATAGAAATTCAACACTTAAAAAGTGTTGCTTAGATCGGCATAAGGGTGAACTGCATAAACTTTTGGACTCAAGTTGGCTCAATTCATTCACCAGGCTTTATTTTCTTAATTGTTTTGTGGTCACATGGTTTCTAAGGCAACAGTGAACCGATCAATTCCTAGCTCGAATAAGATTCACAAAACTTAGACGATAATATCCATGTACCTCTATATCCCTATTTTATCTTCATATCTAAGTGTCGAGAGAAATGGAGTTTAAAAAGCATTGAATTGAACTGTGACAAACTAAGGAGAGAAGAACTGATATACTACTGATAATCAGAATGCAAAACAATGAAACTAATACATGTTTAAATAGAGAAAAGCTGCGCCAAAAAAGGAAAAAGATCACAAGATTTGATCACGATGCGATCCCGATTTGATAATGATACGATCCCGATATGATGTGATCTCAATATACTGCCTAAAATAGAGGATTGCACTAGAATACATTCACACCTCCCCTCAAACTCATGATGCAAGCTCTGGGAGCATCAAGAGTTTGCCAAGGAGGTTACAAACCGAGCAAAGGTCTGCGTCTTGGTTCAATTGGGTTTGAAACTTGCTAAACAGTGCTGCAACAGACCAAATAGTACTTCCATTTATGCTGAAAATGCCAATCACTGACCAAGGATAGTGCAAAGCTACACAGACCAAAAGCCGAACCGAAACAGTGCTCCGAATGTAGGAGGGAGAAGAGATGCAGAATCGATTGAGAGGGAGATGCAGAATGCTAATTGAGACCAGAACAGATGCAAATAGGAGGAAGAACCGATGCCGAACAGATTTCGGCTTCAGATTTTAGAGACAAATAACAGAGAAACAGGGACTGAAAATGTTTCAGATTGACTGCGGGAGACTGAAAAGAAAAGACAAACTGATTGCATAACTGATGGCAAAACAGAGAGGTACGGAGCCAGAGTTGAAGGTTCAGAGAGTTTAGGAGATACATAGTTCAGAAGGTTCAGAGAGTTTAGGAGATACATAGTTCAGAAGGTTCAGAGGGTGGTTCAAAAGGAACCCTAACTTCACCAAACTACATGAGAGTTAAAGACAGACACTAGAGAGAGAAACGACAGAAAGCTAGAAGAAGAGGAGATTGACTGATCTTTGCTAAGACAAGGGAGACGGAAAAGAGAGAGATGCAAACAGAGGAAGATGACTGATGCTGATCGATTGATGCTGCTTTGGGTAAACAGATGCTGATTGATTGAGTGCAGAAAGAAAGGAGGGATTCAGAGGTTAGGAGAGGGTCGTTGGAGTACACAGAGGTATGGCGAGTCTCCGGTGTGGCCAGATAAAGTCAATTGTTGCCAACTGGATTTCGGACTTTACCCAGTGCATTTGGAGCTGACCCAGTGGATTTCAGACTTAAACAGAGGTTGCCGGAATTGCTACAGTGGTCGCTGGAGGGCGTACAGTAGTTGCCGGATGTCGGCGAGGATCAGAGATGTGCCGGTGAGGGTTGCTGGAGGCTACCAATTATGCTGTTGACTGCTGATTGTTGCTGAATGATAGAGAGAGAAACCCAGAGAGTTGCTGATCTGTTGTAGCTGGAAAGAACCAAACAGAGGGATTGCAGATTACTGACGCAGATTCATAGTGCCCGGCGGGTGGCAGCGGGACCACCCGCAGGAGAACGGATTCCGACAGGCCTAGAACTTAGGCTTTCATACCATGTGACAAACTAAAGGAGAGAAGAACTGATATACTACTGATAATCGGAATACAAAACAATGAAACTAATACATGTTTAAATAGAGAAAAGCTACGCCAAAAAAGGAAAAAGATCACAAGATTTGATCACGATGCAATCCCGATTTGATAACGATACGATCCCAATATGAAGTGATCTCGATATACTGCCTAAAATAGAGGATTGCATTAGAATACATTCACATGAACCAACAATCTCCACACGAGAAACAGATAGCGGTGCAGATGCCCCATGCAACTGGAAAGGGCTTTGTTGCTTTATGTCCGCAAGTGCCATGTAAATCAAAACCATTGAAGGAAATTTTAGCCGCTAAAACAGCTACAACTACGTGGAGTACGTAACAGAAAAGATTCGGAGTACAAGATGGCAGAAGTCCCTAAAGTATCCAGTTTGCGTACATTGTGGTGTCTTAAGCATCTGATTTGTATCCATTTGGTCCAATTTCCCCAACACTGTCTAAATCGTATTCCGCCGTTAGGAACAAGTGGCACATTAAGTTATCCAACACTCAACCAAAGGTTATATATGGAAAGAAAATAGAGCAGGCAATTTGGAGGGAAAATCAGCTTTCTTCTTGCCTTTTTTACATCCAGTAAAAACACACAAAAAATCTCCATTCATTAACTAAACATATGTAGACAAGCATAACACTAACAAGTAATAAGTTCCATTGGATCACAAAGACAGCAGTAAGTTACAGAAGTTTTAAACTTCGTCATACTTCGTCATAACATACCGCCCAAGGATACATAAATAAAACTAGCCATCCAACTTCAAAATATTAATAAATTGTCCGACATCTAAAGAGAGAAATGCAGCAGGATTCACTTCCAAACTCTAGTGCTTTGTTGGGTTAAGGTGCATTGAGAGTTGAATCTTACTGGGAAATAGAAGCTCTACTTTCCTGTGTATCTGGTACAAATGTGCTGCATTACCTATACTCCTGTGCGGCCCTGCCCCTCACCTGTCCAACCCTACTCCTAGCAAAAATGCTCCCTCCTCTCACCTGCATAGTTCCGCCTTGTCCACTTCCACCTCTTATGCTCACCTGCACACCCCTTCCACTAACTCCCCATCCTCTTCCCCGAATTGGCATAGCCTTTCCCTTGCCTTGCAAATTTGTTCCAAAACGATTGATAGGTGCGCAATGTGCCCATTTCCGCTCCCTAATTTGTTCTTGTTATGTCCGTTAGCATATTACTTGGAGTGACTTCTAAAGCCATTGGATTATATATAAATCTAAAGCGCATAATAATATATTTTACTTCGTGTCAAAGCAAAGGCCGGGGTCGAATCAACACAAATGGGTCCAAATTGTCATTAGAGTTCAAGAAGAGCAACCAATTTTCCCACAATGGATTGGTTTGCAAGTGGTTAAAATACTGACTTGGATGGAGATTTGGTCCAATTTGATATTTGGTTGATTTAGAAAGAATTTCTAGACCTAGACTAGGAAATCAAGAAGTATTCGGTGGAAGTAGGCCCAAGGCAATAATAGCAATTGTTTTAAAAATAAGGAAATTGGGAGCCATGGCCATGGCCATAAGTCGTCATTGATATTCCAAAGAAAGAAATATAGTCAGCGTGAGTTTTGGGGGCCAATTAAGTATCCTGTTAATTGGAAACTTTCGGGTTTAACATTATAAAGCAAAAGAGGCAGAAGAATTTTGGGGGCAATGAGAGCTGTGCACAACTGGGTTTTTTTCCCATGCATAATAAAGACACGGCAGCGAGACGGAAGACCTCCTCCATGAGCGGCTAAACTCTCCGGCTTGGGTAACAAGGATACTCTCCAAGTCATATGATTGTATAAATTTTTAGCGCTTTTCATTCAACATTATTTGTGCAACTCGGGATGATTCGTTGTTTTCAATGATAGTTTCGATCATTTTATTTTCATATCGTGTTTGTAATCATGATATCAAACACCGTTGTGCAACTGTTTTCGATGCTTCAGGATAGTTTCTGAGATAGATATACACCGTAAGATGGGCCGTGTCCAATGAGACAATCCGCACTATGTTGAGATAGTTTATACGGAGTATGAGTCTTGAGAATATTTGTGGGGACTATCAATAGGAATCGCTACCCTAGCGGTGGTCTATTTTTATGTTGAATGTGAACCCTAGATTTCACAGCAATCATATTATAAGGGTAGATTGAATCGAAACCCTAGTCCCCTCTCTCTCCTCTTTTCATAACTTTAATTGCTTTCTAGTTTAATTTTAGTTTAATCATTCAAATCCAAACGTCAATGTCTCTCTAATTAAATTAGAAATCTGTTGAATCCACAGCCACTTAGCTTTTTAGTCTTCGCAGACGATCTG
Source organism: Gaultheria prostrata (assembly GCA_036023075.1). NCBI lineage: Eukaryota > Viridiplantae > Streptophyta > Magnoliopsida > Ericales > Ericaceae > Gaultheria > Gaultheria prostrata. The sequence goes on from JAXBDA010005463.1 coordinate 6,890, forward strand.
ACTTGACCATTGTTCTTTGGAATATTTGATAATTCCTTGTTTTTAAATTTTATATTTTTTGTACCCATGCCTGCCCCATAAATAGAGGCTTTACAAGTCCTCTTGTTAGTTGTTATGACCATGTGCTCCACATCTTCCACAATTCACAGAATCTCGTTCAACTCTAGAAAATAAAGATACATTTCCAACAAAAAAATCTCTCCTAACAGACATGTAGTATTTGAGTGTATTGAATCACCAAATGGAGTAAAACATACAGCATGCGCATGCATCAGATACTTACGTCATTAAGCTGCATCCTTCTGCACTCTAATAAATTGATTCAATTGATCTAAACAGCAAACCCCTAATGGCCTTCAATCCCTGCTTACCCCTATGATGGTTTTTTCCATGTCCCCTAGTATGCGGCAGATATATAAGATGGTCTATGTAAATATACGAAAATGCCCATCTCAAGACTCACCTGCAGAATACGTGATGAGCTCCCCTCCCATTTTGTTAACGGCAGTCAATTTTTTATACGGTGCTAGGGCAATTGGACCACATGCATACAAACCAGATACTTGAGAGTTAAGACAGCAAAATATAATTGGCACATTGAGGACTAAAATGACACAAACTGAATACTTTAGGGGGGCACTGGAATCTTTCACTCACCACAAAGCATTTGTAATCACTAGATTCGTTAACGGTACCAATTATCAATCTCGACTGGCCCAATATACCAATCGATCCAATCCCTTCTTAACGCATACACATCATTAAATTTTCAATCACCTTGCACTTATATACTCTCGAAACAAAAATAATACAAAAGCCCTCTTCGCATGGTACAAAAGCAATCTGTTAGGAATATGTAGAGCTTTAACGCATGATCTAGGATACATAATGCTGAAAAACAAAGAACTGGTCAAGAAAAATCACACAGAACAGAAGATTCACGTGGTTCACCTAACTAGGCTAATCTGAGTTAATGCGGTATTTCCACACTGACAAAAAATGATACTCCCACAAAAGTTAACATTGGAGATGTCCTACGCTATGATACACAGCTAGGGTTACAAGCTTGGATCCCTGCACACTAAATACCATCTAATCCCTATATTAAAATTAAAATAACACGCCCACACTGAATTCTGAATCACCTTCATTTAAGCAAAAAAAAAAAACATAGTATAACATTTCCCACAATATTTACACTAGTAAAAAACCCATTTTCAAAACTGATCGTAGATAAACATCCAATTACCCAAATAATTCAATTTCTAGAAATTTGATCAGATAATAGTACCAACAAAGACTCGTACAAGAGAACAAAGTAATTCATATGTAAGTTTTCCGGGTGATGAAGTTAACAACAAGAAGTCCAGGTTTGCACAAGACGGACGGATTTTAATGTTGGATGGGCGGACATGAAATTTTTTTAGCGATGATATTAGTTTCTGTCAATACATATAACCAAAGCAATTTTAAAAACAAATTGTTGGACTTTTCGTTCAACCAATACAATCACCTAATTGTAGATTCGTACAATCTTGTGCCCCTTTATTTATTTCAAAAGCTAAAATACTAAACATATTGTTAATATTTTAAATGGATGTATACGATATAAGGAGGACGATTATTGAATTGTTCAAAAAAAAAATCTTGAAAAATCTTGGATGGACTGGTGTAAGATTTTTCTAGAAAAAGTTGGGCAAGCGAACGAACGCATATAAATTTAAAGTTTTTTGGAAGATATTACTAAAAGTCCAGAAATTTGGAATTGTCGCCCGGGCTTATCCGCCCTCGGTCCATCCTTGGGTTTACGGTTGAAGTAATTCGAAGTTACCTAAAGCTGCCGCAGAGGAGGCCGCGAAAATACGAGGAATGTTCGATGAGCCTGTCCATAATAATAAAAGAAAAACAGTGAAATAAGTTAAGATCAATTTACAACTCGAAATTTAGCAGATTTTGGAAACAGGTGCGAAGATTATTGCCTGTATCGGCTGGCTTTGACTATGATGATTTGGTGAGTAAGGATTGTGGTGAAGTCCCAGCTGGAGATTTCAGCCGTTGAGATTGCAATTTCTAACACGTGATCGGAATCTGGTTGAAGAGGGTCGGTACATTTCAGAACCACCATACACTGATCGTCGTCGCCGTTCGAGTTCGACGCCATGTCGCTCTTGTCCCACTAGTCTTCTCCGGAGACGGGGGTACCGTACCCACCAACAATGGTACATGTAAAACAAGTAGCGCGCCTCCGTACAGGGTTGCAGGGCATCAAAACTGAGGTGTCGAATGGGCAGCCCGGCCCAACCCATTTATTTCCGGGCCCATTTAAAAATCGTGCCGTGCTTTTTTTAAATATCCTCGGTTCAGTCACGGCCTATTACAATCCGTGTCATCCCGTGCACAATCGAGTCTTGTGAAGCTAAAAAATACTTTTTAAAAATTGTCATTCCGTTTTAAAAATTGATAATTACAACAAAAAATTAACACATTTAATTCAAGAATACCAAACATTTTATTGATAATGGAACTTTGTAATACAACAAATGTGATTAAAGAATAAATGCATCACTATATTTCCGATTTACTGAAAAAAAATAAAAAATGCATCACTATAATTTGAATAAATCCTAACTAGGTTGAGGAAAATCTTTGATAAAATAAAATAACAAAAGAAGGAATAAAAAAATAAAAGTGGAAAAGTTGGTGTTTGATGCTGTCGGCAAAGAATTGGAAATGGGAAAGGAAATTGCGGAGCGCAGTTGATACCAGATTATGTCCTACGGAGCGCATGCCAAGTCAATAAATTACACTAGCTATACCGTTTTATTCCCGGTATTAAAATAAGAAATTTGATTGTTCTGACACTCCAATCGGACTCCGTTTTGAACATCAATCGAGAGCGTTGCGAACCCAGTGGAACACATTATTCGAAGTGGAGCAATTATTTTCCTTGGCCCATGTTATGCTGTGCATATTCCAATATACAAATGCCATAAAAGAAATGAAATGATGGGCATGTCAGTGGATTTAAAAATTGGGCTTGTGCGTTAATACAATACAACTGAGCAACTGAAGAATTGAGCCCCTCATTCCGCATGCTACCCCGGATCAGAATTCCGTATTGAATTAATTTTATTTGCCATTACACATGTTTGTGTCGTGCTTTGTGCCGTGTCGTATTGTGCCCGTGCCCGTGCCCGTGCCGTGTCATGCCCGTGCCCGTGCCGTGCTCCGTGCCTCACTGTGCCCGTGTCGTGCCGTGCTATGGGCTAAAAAATGATGGCCCAGCCCGGCCCACCTTAGTGTTCGTGTCGTGCTGTGCTGGGCCCATACCGTGCCGTGCCGTGTCGTGCCAATGATAAACGTGACGTGCCCATGTCGTGCTCGTGCCGGCCCGGCCCATTCGACCCCTCTAATCAAAACTGCATCGTTTTGGTAATTGAACAATAAAATCAATTTGATAAAACAAAATTTTGCATTTAAAAAAAATCAACTTGATAAAACATGGTAAAACAAAATTTTGCATTTAAAAAAAATGTAACAAACTTTTGCGTTTATAAAAATGTTCATTTCATGCGCATTTATGATTGAACCACAAAATCAACTTAATAAAACATTGATAAATTTTTTAACAAGTTGTGTAAAATGAATGGTTTTAAGGTTAAAATCATCACAAAGACAGTCTAATTGAAACAATTTATTTTACGTATATATGAACGTCTAATCAAGGTTATTATGTTGGTTATTGTGCCTTATATGTTAGTTTTTGTGGTTTATCTGTTGGGTTATTGTGGCTTATATGTTCTTCTTTGGTGGTTTATCTGTTAGTTATTGTGCCTTATATGTTAGTTTTTGTGATTTATCTGTTTGTTTTTGTGTCTTATATGCTATTTTTAATGGTTTATCTGTTGGTTATTGTATATTTAAAAGGTGTAAGTTCTTTTATTTTGAAGGGTGTGAATTATTAGAAGGAATATAAATTCTTAACTAATGGTGTATAAAATGATTTTTTTTACATGTACATAATTTCATATTCATAGTGGATCTTTTTTTTATTTTGGTAATTCAGCTTGAAATTAAAAGGGGTTAAACGAATGTACAGCCTACAAGGGACATACCATAGGGAGGACAAAATGAAAATAAAGAAAAGAAATTAAAAATGCGTACTCCCCGACACAACCCGCCGGGTGGGCAATTTGGTGGTCCTAGCACAACCCGCTAGGATAGGAAAATGGACAAAATTTAATGGGCACAAGGCCAATTGTTGACTTACGGTGCAAGTTTTAGAACACCACTTGCAGAATTTCTAATTTGATGTGTGCGCCATATGCGTGGGTGCCATTGGACCTGTTGGGGTTTCTCGAATCGACCAAAGCTGCACGGTTTAGTGGCCCAAAATAAAGTTGTTTGATACAGCTGGGTGATAACCTTTTCTAAGCTTGCTCCAATGGAGCATGTTGAAATTAATATTGGTAATTGTTTGGTACTGCTCCCAGCCGTATAGGGTGGGCCCAAGGGAACCCATGAACTTTTTCCATTCGGTTGATGTGCTGCCTTGCTGGGGAAAACCCAAAACATGCGCAAAATAGGGCCCTGTGAGACCATGTAGTGGGACCACCCATTTGAAGAGAAACGTGTAAAATTCTCCACCAACCGTAGGCCCCATTTTGATAGAAATAGATTGAATAAAGGTTGCTGGCTCCAATTGCATTTGAATGGTACAACTGTGCTTAAGATAGCAGCTGTGTTAACGCCCATTGAAATTTGACAACCCAAAGGGTCCCACATGCTGCGTTTCTCAAGACAGTCTACAGACAGCTCAAAAGAAGTAGCTGTTGCAACAGATTTTACGGAAAAGTGAATATTCATGGACTGCCGTGCAAGCCATGTGACTGTCTCACAACAAGACCCACTCCCAAATTGCAACATGACCAACACCTCCCAGCTCATTGGTACACATTGTACTGTTCATTGTCCTCATGGAGTAACACTCCCACAATAGTACCTCAGTAGCCTAGCATTAGAAACCTCTTCTTGAATGCACAAAGGAACACGAAAATGAAGCTGGGGTAATAGTCTTCCACCGTAGTTTGCTTTGCTGAATAGCTCCAATATTTGGAGCTCCAAAAGACACCCGAGAACAGCTCCAATACGAATTTGGACATTGAACATCCTTGCAAACCCAGAACCCATAATGGTATTACCTCCTCTGCCGTGACATCATCGACGCATAACGGAAGTGAACTGGTGGATCACAATGGAAGAACGATCCAATATTGCGTGGAACTGATCCTAGGATTAAAATGCCTCCACGTGAAGCTCTTCAGCAGCAGCTATGATTTGGATATTGGGGTAGAACCCATGATATTGTGGAGGTGCTGTTGGTTTTTCTGATTGAACCACCAATCGTATTGTGTAGTAGATTAGGAACCAAAAGAGGAACCTAAATCTGTTGGTAAAATGAGCCAAATTCGGAGAAAGAAATCCAAAATCTGCTCTTTCTCTCTCTAGAATTTCTAGAGAGAAGGCAGAGCCCCTCGAAGGGTTGCCTACATGACTGGAGGTTCCCGTTTGAGTTATTCCCCAATATTCATAGTGATCTTGTTTGAAAGATCTCATCAAATAGATTGCAAATATACAATTTTTATAAAAAATGAATGTGTAAAATAAAAATTATTTTTTCAAATCTAATAATAAGGGAGAGAGAGAGAGTGTGTGTTAATAAAAGCAGATTTAAACTTGTTGATTGCTGTAAAAAAAAGGTAGCATAACCGTATAGGTGCTATGAAGGCACGCTACTTGGACTCTCTCCAGTCAATGTCCATGTGCAGGCAGATTTGTTATAGCGGAATAACTGGGAAGAGAGAGAGAGAGGGAAAGTAATGATGCGCGACAGGTGAGAGAAAATCTCAGCGCGTGTGAGAGGACTTCAGTGGAATGTGTTTGACATGTGGTGGGCTTGGATGGGAAACTCAGGACAAAATAGGGCCGGCCTAGGTGGGCAAGTTGGGTTGAGTTCATGAGTTGGGTTAGGAATTCTCACCTCTACTAGCAAACATGTCAAAGAAATGGGGAATTGCGGACAGTCGGGACCCACGCTTTTTGTTTGAAAAAGGGGCGATTTAGGGAAAAAGAAAATTTGGAGTCGCCACCCGGGATTTAATTTTTTGAAAATATTTGGTACAAAAACCGTTTTAAGAAAAATAATGACTCATATGTGCGAAAAATAGAGATTTGGGTTCGGAAGTCAGGTTATGAGCGGGGAAGATTTTGTTTGAAAAAGCACACCGCGTGCCCGGGAATTTCCCCGTCTTTACTAAATATTTGTGGGATTTTCTAAAAATATTTTATTGCAAAACTTTGTTCACATAAATAACAAAAAGTAAATATAAGAAAATGGCATATTGAGGCAACAAATAACAACAATAAATCGCGTAGAGCACAAATGAATATTTAAACAACATAAAATAGTAAAAGATAGGACATAATAGAAAGAACAGAGAGTTGAGGGGGGTAACTGTAATAATAACTGACTGAAAATCACCAAAATAGAGCACCGGATTTCAGAAAACAGAGCATGAAAAATGTGTCACAATTTATGCCGTACGACATGCCTAATTGCACCGCACGGTGCAACTGTCAACACCGCACGGTATGACTGGCAGTAAAAATTTTAAAATTTTGTTTTAGTCATAACAGAAATTGCCTCTGTTTTTTGTATGAAAATCTTAGTTTTGATGATCTTTAGGAACTTGGAAAACGATTTTGATGGGAATACGTCTCCTCTCATGAATGTAATCACGTAATAACCATGAGATATCACGTAATATACGCTCGGGAGGTTTGTATTTGTTGAAAAATATCCTCCCGAATCCGAGAAAGAGTTATAGAACTTTTTCCCAAACTCGGTAGAATCCCCTCAGAGAGTGTAGAACTTCTAATAGCAGCACAAGTTTATACCTCGAAACAATTTGGTTCGAAATGAATTCGATTGGGTTGAGGGTAAAAACTACGCGTTGGGAGTCATGAGACAAGGTTTTTGAAGCTAATGGGTGAGTGGGAGTGGAGTATAGTAGCAAAGCTTGAGGGGAAGGGGATCAACTGAGTTTCTTTCAATCTTGATCGGTCTATACGTGAATTGGGAGTTTCATAGCTGGCCAA
>JAXBDA010005463.1:14147-24363 GCA_036023075.1 Gaultheria prostrata
TTGTACTTTTTGACTCTTTTCTTGGATTTTCGGGCTCGTTTAACTCGATTCATTTCCAACAAAACTCGGTAGAATCCCCTCAGAGAGTGTAGAACTTCTAATAGCAACACAAGTTTATACCTCGAAATGAATTCGATTGGGTTGAGGGTAAAAACTACGCGTTGGGATTCGTGAGACAAGGTTTTTGGAATGGTTTTTGAAGCTAATGGGTGAGTGGGAGTGGAGTATAGTAGCAAAGCTTGAGGGGAAGGGGATCAACTGAGTTTCTTTCAATCTTGATCGGTCTATACGTGAATTGGGAGTTTCATAGCTGGCCAAAAACGTTCGAGAGGGTCGGATTATATGGGCAACGGTGCCGTACCTCTCCTTCATGGGTGAGATTCGCACGGTAAGATGATGGGCTACGTTTATAGGTTTTGCCGTATAACGCAATCAAACTAAGTTGATGGGCAACCCAGGAATCGCGGTGACAAGACATGGATACCGTACGGTGTTCATAGGTGCACAGTACGGTGCAATCGATTACATCGCACGGTGGAAATGGTAGGAGTTTGGGATTTTAAGTCATGCGGTTCAGGAAGGGGTGCCGTACGGTTGGGTTATTGCTCCTTTTGAACTTTTTGACTCTTTTCTTGGTTTTTCGGGCTCGTTTAACTCGATGGATTGTTCTGAGGTATACTTCGCGTTCTTTTCATCATCGAGGATTCACGGGTATCCAAGATTGGGGTGTTTACAGGAATTTCTATTCACAACCCTTTTTTTCCTGATAAATTTACGGGTACTGAAGGGAAAGGGTACCCGAAAATGTACGACGGTACATGGGACCCACTTGTGGATCCCACGCGAATAATCCAAACCGTTCAATAATTCTAAAATAATTTTTTGAAGGTCTCTACAAAAGTTTGGATCAACAAGTCACATATATCCAATTGAGCTGAACTTTTACAGAGACCTTCAAAAAATTATTTTTTCGAAGGTTTCTACAAAAGTTTCTGATCAACAAGTTACATATATCCAATTGAGCTAAACTTTTGCAGAGACCTTCTAAAAATTATTGAACGGTTCGGATTATTCGTGTGGGACCCAAAAGTGGGCCCCGCGTGCCGTTGTACATTTCATTACTCTCCACCTTCAGTACCCTTAGTCGGGTACTCCTTTTTTTTTTTGTCTAAATGCAACCCACTAAAAACAAAAAACAAAAAATTTAAGATGAGTTTGACCCCCTAAGATATATTTGCCTTGAATTTTTTGAATGCAATGATGTATTATGCTTTGTGGACTAATGTGGTTCTTATTTCAAAATTCTGTTTTGCAGAAGCTCGGGGCGATTCAAAAATTTTAGGAGTGTTAGGATGGTGTGGCATTGGTATACGGTGCTCCCTGAGGCAGCGAGATAGTTGGTTGAAGAGACGGGCTTTGGAGTGGTGGCCTGTGAATTTGACTTGTCCAATGCTGATTGGGCTTTTAACGATAATGCTGATACCACCAACTTCTTCCACTTCCCCAGGATAGGAGAGCTGACACTGAGTCCCGCAGACTTTTCTCTGGTTACAGGGTTGAGGGTAGGTGAAGACCTCTCCCTTGTGACCTGTGCCTTGGAGAGCGATCGGGTGCTTCGCACACGCTTTTGGGGAGGATCTTCCCTGTTCTTGAGGCTGGAGGGGTGAGGTACATCTGGTTTGCGGCTGAGTTCCTGAGGGACGATATCCTGGATGACGTGACAGTAAAGCAGCTAGTGCGGGCCTTTGTCCTCCATTTGTTGGGCAGACCCTTTTTGCGAACAGGGACAATATTGTCCTTGTTCAACACTTGGTTGCATTGGTGGACCTGCAGACCACTAAGAAGTTTGACTGGGGAGGTGCAAGTATCACTTTGTATGAGAATTTGAGCACCGCCTCGCGCAAAGTGATTGCTTCTGTCGGCGGCTATGTCCCCGTTTTTGAGGTATACTCTCTTCGCACTACTTTACTATATTCCTCCTTGTGTTTTCGTTTACTTTACTGCTTTGATACTGATGCTTTTGTTTTGAAAGCTCTAAGCTTTTGAGCATTTTGCGAGGATTGCTCCTCCTTCCAGATTCGGGGATCCTGACAGTGTAGTGCCCCGTTACCAACGCTGGCTGAGCGAGGCTTGGGGGCCGAGGGAACAAGCCGAATTTGGCCAGCTATAGGTTTATCTTTAGTCACCTGGTTGAGCACCAGGTAAAAACATTTGCATGATATCTACCTTTGATTGTTTTGCACTCTCTTACATCTCCTTTGATTCTTCATCTCTTTCCTTTTTGGCTTTTTATATGGGCTGTAATTGGTTTATTCCGTTGGATTGAATTGTGTGTTGATTTTTTGGGCTATTTGCAACTATTTTTGGACTAAATATTCAATTATTTTTGGAGTGGGTGTTCTTCTATTTTGGGCTGCATAAAGACCTGGAATTTCACGAAAGCTTTTTCGAATTTGAATTGGGGAAATGGTGAAATTGCTTTTTAATGTTTACTTGTGGAGTCAATTTGCAAAGGTTTCTTGTTTGGGACTTGTTGGTAACACTTTGTTAATTTGAGGGGTGTATGTGTAGTTTGCACTATGTAAGGGAGAGTTAGAGAGAGAAACTCATTTTCCTCCCCTTCTCCCCATAGTCGGCCTCCCTATCTCCGTCATCTCTCTTGATTTCTTCAACCCTCTCACCCAAATTCTCACTAAACACTCAAAATCCTCACAACCCCTTTTAGATCCACACTCATTACTTCGTATCCACACCATTGGAGCTTGGGATTCACGTGTGTAAGCTTCGGGAAGACATTTTGCTGGCTTTCAAGTTTTGGAGAGGTTAGGATTTCTTGTTCAAGGCTTTTGGGAGCTCAAAATCATTGAGGTTGGAATTTCCTTCTCCTATCTCTAAGTGCTAATGGTTGCTTTGTAGCATAAATTCCTAGTTTGATTACTCCTCCTTTGGTTATGTAGAAAATTCATCTTTTCTAGGGTTTTGATTTGAATCCACGAGGTACCTTGATCGTGGTTGTTTAATTCCCTCGGATTGTTGAAATTTATCTCTCCATATATGTATTTTGGTTATTGGTTGTGTGAAAATCTGGGTTTGAACCTTAATTGTTGAGTTGGGTGATACTCATTTGGGAAATCTGCACTTGCTGTTCATGTTCTGAGAATTTGCATTACCCGTTCAGACATGATCTCCCGACTGTCTGGACGGTTTTAACAGGTTTATCCTCTTAGTCTATTTTGTTGATCTGGTTGCTTATAGGGTTCCCCTTTGGCTTCCGATTGAGTTGCTTGATTGTACCCTTGTAGTATCTTTAGTTTGTGCTTCTAAACTTGTTCGGATTATCGTGCCTAGTTTAAAACCTTTATCATTGATAAACTTCAGGATGCAATGACACTTACAAGTATCAACGTATGCTTGACACATGATAACATAGTAGAAAGGTCCTATGGATACGTTTTAAACGTAATGAATTATGTTTTGTTGGACACAAGAAGGGACACCTGATATTCCATTTTGAAAACCTTTTTATGCTTGTTTGACAAATCCATAAACTCGTATCATTAATTATAAGAAGTGTATGACGTACATAACGATTCCTACAATGTTTTCATTGACACTTGGTGAGGTTGTGTGATGAATATGACACTTTCAGAGAGCGAAATGAAACGACACGTTATAGAAAGACGCATGCGAACATTTGATGACTTGAGGAAATGAGTAGTATGTTATTAAGGTTTCTTGGAAAGGTATTACTAGCACCACCATTAGGTGTGTTGCGGGGCATGGGTGACGAGGCCCGTGAATCTCGGTTATTAGCACTGTCATTCGATGTATTCCTAGATATGGGTATCATGGCTTGTGAATCCTGACGGGGGTATCGAGACCCATGAATCTTGGCAGGAGAATACGAGTCCCAAAAATCCCGATCGTATATGAGAACATGAAAGGATGTTGTTGAGATGAGGGAATGATGAAAGATTTGTTTGTTAGAGAGCGATATGAGGAAAGTTCTTTTTTTTTTTTTTTTTTGACAAACTATGAACGAAATGCTTTGTTGACACAATGGACTTGACGGAAAGAATTTTGTAACGGGTGGTGTACTATGGATATATATATACGGTGAATAGAGATTTTATACGTACACGAATATTGGGACTAAACCCTTTATATCAAACACCAATTAGTATTTTCATTTATTTGTCCTTGCATTTTTTGGTTCTTACATGCTCATTTCATTCCATTTGCATTTAGCAATAGTAGAAGATTTTCCTATTGGGCCAGTGTAGCTCACCCTATCAGTTTTAGCTACACATAAAAAATCATGAAATGGAGTGCATGGAATGTGCTGCATCTTCTGAAAGCTTACATGAAAGAGTCATTTCATCATCTAGTGAAATGTATTTTGGATAAATACTTGCAACTCATTTTAACTTTTGACTTGGACAAATGTAGTAACTTAATACTTTTATTCATGTCTTATTACGGGATACGGGTGACCACTAGATTGTACTGTATGGGTAGATTTTGGAAGGTCATGCTGATATATTTTGGAAATGAATGTGGGGCCTCTATGTAATTTCATTTATGTGAAATGGTTATTTTTTATGTTGAAAATTGAGGGTGTGACAGACTGGGTGTTCAATAAAGGGCTAAACTAAAATTTCAACATCTATTCCAAACAATTTTTTTTTTGAGGGGTGTTCAAGTGACCACCCTTGATGATGTGTGAAGCCGCCTATGGAGAGAGAATCAGGACGACTATGGATGTTTTGTAATCAATAATGAGAGAGAGGGGGAGTGAGGAGTATTCTTTTTTCTGAAATTGACCTTTCCCTATGATGGGTTAGATGTCAAAGAGAAAGAGAGACGAGTGTTCTTTCATGTGATTTTTTTGTCGGTTTTTTTATTTATTTTGAGAATTAATCAAAAGTTATCTTGGAAAGGCAAGTTTTTTTGGACTGTAGAAATACAACATGAGCCGTGAGATAGAATTTGAGCCTTCTTATAGATCTTGTTAGGAGAGAAAAGAGAGGTCTTTGAAACTTGAAAATGCCACGTAGGACATTTGGAAAAAAAATGTGTAATGTAATATAGATATATATACATATATAATGAAATGAACTTAAATAGTAAGGGTAAAATGATACATTTACATGATGAAATGATAACATAATTCATGGATATTATTCATGTCTGAAAACTTAAGTAGGTATTAGATTTAGGGCTATTATTCAATTTATGGATATATTTTAATTTTTTGATTTTATTGAACTACGCATGTATTTGAATTTAATTTGAGTAAAAATCTGAGTATGAGCCAGAGATGCTATTATCCTTTACAGCTTGTTTGGATAAGGGATAAGATTTGGGTGGATAAAATAGCAAGGGGAGAGATATTATTCTTGAAGGGTGGACCCAAATGGATGTAACATTTATAAAAAAGGGATAAAATAGTACTTAGTTTGGATGATTTTTTTAGAATAGGGATAAAATTAACTGCCCATGTGCAAATAAAATATTTGCCATTGTGCATGCCCATATTAGGTTACGCATCACATCAAAATGTAATTATAAAACTCACATTTTTTTTATACTTTTCAATAATGAAGCTATAATAACTTATTTTAATATTTTTTGTAACAAAAGTACTACTATTAAAATTATTTGATTTTCTTTTAAATATAACAACTATTATACTTTTTTCCGAATACAGTGAAATTTACATAATCTTATTATTAAATATATTTTATAGGCCAGTACTACATTTAGTCCCGACAATGAACATGATACTAGCTTATTCTCGAAAATATGAGGTCTCATATGTTTCCTTGTACCACGTATGAGAGATAATAAGTCATGTATCAACATATCCCACTCTCGCTCCCTGTAAATTAGGTGAAGTTACTATGCCTAATAAGTCAGGTAGGATTCGAACCGAAAAAATGAAAGAAATGAAATTTTATATTTGCCCACTAATTGAGATTTGAACCTTAAACCAATGGTTTGAACAAAACGATAATAAAAAAAAACCATCAAAATAATAGATAAAGAGGTAAACAGATGAATGACATTTTGGTCAAAAGTGCACCCAGACTAATTATGGACAGCCTTGAACTTGTCCATAATTAAGAGGGTTGCCGATAGGTGTGTAGCCGGTCCGGTTCGGTCTGGTTTTCGGTATTATTGGGGCCGAACCGGTCAGTTCGGTTTGGAGAAACGTAAACCAGGACCAGTCGAAACTAGATCGGCCCGATTTCAACCGGTTTGGTCGGTTTGGAGAATCAAGAGATGAAAAAGAGAGGAAAGAAATCTAGATCCAAAAATCATGAAATTTTTTGGGGTTAAAAGTCCCAGATCTGAACATTTCAGTTATAAAAATAAGATTGTATCATCCCAAACGACGATGGAAATTGTGGATCTTACCTCGGACCATGATGAATAGAAGATGATGGCGGTTGACGATGACGACAGAGTGACTGAGGTAGAGAGACATGTCTGAGTGACGATGAAGGCGTCAGACGATGACGGCGTTGATGGCGTCGACAATGGTGTGGTTGTGGTGGTTAGAGACTGAGAGAAGAGTGTACTGTGAGTGAGAGGTGAGAAAAAAAATTTCTAAAGCGGGATCGAACCAAGGTAAAAAAATTGGAGAGAAAATCGTCCAGTTTTGTTTGGTTTTTCAGTCATGTTCAGCAATTTTCAATTTCACCCCTAGTTGCAGAGGATTAAATTTGGAATGGAATGAATCATCCAGGTGAACAAATGGGAGCCAAACTATGTGAGGTGGGCCCGGGATTAATCCATTTGGGCGCATCCTCCTCATTCACCCTCCTCATCCTTAAGCATCCTCATCATTCACCCTCCTCATAGAACCTCCCATCAAGCTCCATATCTCCATTTTCGAGACCGGATGTGACATGTTGGAGGAAGATTTTGTAATTTATCCCCTATTTTCTTTAACTTTTTGTTCTTTTTGGAAGGACCCATCGTTCTTTTAGAGATTTAGGGACCAAAATGGAGGTGTGGGTCTCTATTCTCTCATAAAGTACAAAAAATTGAAGAAAAATATGAGACAAATTACAATTTACTCTTCCCCCAACATGTCACATCCGGTCTCCAAAATGGAGATATAGAGCTTTGATGGGAGATAGACAATTGGGCTAGAGGCCAAATTTAGTGGCCTAATAGGCTCTTGGCCTAATAGGCTCTTGGCCCAGCCTACTTGTTTTAAATGAGCCCAATCCATTGGTTGGAAATATTTCCTTCCTTAGGTTCTCCGGAAAAAAATTCCCCATCTATGATTTAGCTCCTTCTTCGTCGCCTTTCTCCAAAAATCACAACTCCCGTTTCTCTCTCTCTCTCTCTGTCACACACACACCCCCGATCTCTGATTCAGCCCCATCAACACCAACCTCGCCTATGGCAACACGATAATTGATTTAACCATCGTCGTTGTTTAAAGTTGTCGGAGCTTCGGTTGGGCCACCAGACTTCGAAATAGTTAGTTGAAGTTTCAGATTCGTGGTTGCTGAAGGTGTTTTGGCATCGCCAGAAGGAAAATGGTCTCCGACGAGACTTGCTCTGTCTTTTTCATTTTCATGTCTGCTTCATCTTTTTTATTTTCTTTTGTTGGCATGAAACAGAGGCCATATTGCTATAGACTACCATAATGTCTGCTTTGTTGGCATGATACATAGTACAAATCTACACATATTTGGTAATCTGCTGCTGTTTTTGGCATGAAACAGACCAGATCGTACATATTCCCACATACTTGGTAATCTGTTGCTGTTATTGGAATCAAGGTTATTAATTCCGTTTGGTACTGGCCAGTACGTACTAGTTTTGTGAGAAAACGGTAACTTTATCCTCTAATACTGTCCCAGTTCCACTACCGATGCTTACCGGAGAATACCACCAATTTCGACTAATCTATGATGAGAAGACGGTAAGTTTGATTTTGGGCGGTATTTTGCACTGCATGCCATATCTACAAAGCAAGGCACAGTTTTGCAGATTAGGATCGAGAGTTGAGACCTACACGAAGAACCGAGACGAGACGAGAGAGAGAGAGAGAGAGAGAGAGAGAGAGAGAGAGAAAGAAAGAGAGAGACCTGATCCTAAAATGGATAGAAGGACATCGGTGAAGACCAACAACAATCGTTGCTTTGCTGCGGCTGTTTTGTTCTTTCTTTTGTATACAATTTAGGGTTATTACTAGTAGGGTTATTACTTTAGTGCTACTTCAATGCTCTTACTTCTAGAACTTATGTAATACCCTATCTTTTCTTTTTTATTTGCTATATTTATGTATATAAAAAAAGGATTTAAAATAATATTTTCAAAACTATCGGCATGTTTAATTATATTGCATAACCAACTCTTCCATGATTTAAGTCTTGTTGCTCCCTATGCATTAATTCGGATGAGACAGAGTTGGTATGGATTGGAAAGTGGCGTATTGAATTGGTATGGAAGGTGGCGTATTGAAGAAGGAAATTTAAGAGACAATTGATTGACTGATTGGAGGTTCCCTCCTTTAATTAGAGAGAGAGAGAAAAGGTGGTGAAGGTATTTCCTAGCTCTATATAGCTATGGACTTTGTTTCCTTATGCTAGGTAAGCAGCCAGTAAGGAGAGGGCTTTGGCCGTGTGGAATGGTAATTTTAGTGAGAGGTTCTTGTGCAAATGAGGTCTTACATGTATAGATTTATGGTGATTTTCAGTCTGATTGACATACAAACTTTAGGATCTATTCTTTGTAGTGATATTCACAGAGGCCGCGATCTTCATTTCAAGTATCAGAGTATACAATACATTCTAAGTCTCCATAGTAATTTTATTCATCATCCCGTATTTGTACTCTTTTGCTATCCTTTATCTTATTATTGACTCCAATTATGCCATTATATTTGTGAATGATGGTATATTACGTTGCGCTGATAATTACCATGGATCAGATTGGTACATGTGCAAGCCCATCGAGTCTAAGGAATTAAATGAGATATTATTGATTGATTGATCGCCCTGCGGGGAATCAGAGTATTATTGGTTTGCCTGCGGGCATTGGTAAAATTATTTTGACCCTGGTGGTGCTTGGCATGTTATCAAGATGGGTCAGGTACGAGGGTCTAGTTATTTGCTGTGAAAGTTGATTCGGTGATTCGTTTGATTCGATTAAAGTTGTGAATATCATTTATTGATTCCGTTAATTCCTTTTATTGTCCTTGTATTGTATACTTCTCGCGTAGTTTGTGTGGCAGGTTTGAAGCACTATAGTGACGGTCATAATTGGAGTATTTAAAGGATTAGAGAATTACTTGGAGAAATAGTCATTGTGTACTTTTATTGAGGATTGTTTTAGACCCTGTTGTATTTTTCTTATTTAATAGACATTATTTGAACTTTTGGGGTAGTAGAAAAATATGGATCGTTACAACATGGGCCATTATTTTTTGGGCCATAACTTTCTAGTAATTCTTTTAGTAATAACATTGATAATATTAACCTACGTTAACCAATTCTTTTTAGGTAATTGTATTAATTACTACATTAATAAATCGTGTCAATCACTCATTCATTGATCGCTGTCAACCAACACTACTGTTAACTACTTTAGTTATAACATTGATAATATCAACCAACCTATATTAACCAATTCATTTTAGCCAATTGTATTAATGCTCATTCAATCATGACTATTTATCATTGCCTCTTAGTTGTTAGATTTGCAACTTATATTATATTGATCAATTTTAAAATTGTTTGATCAATCACTTAAACTCTTAGTCGAATGACTCTGACTACAATCGATAATTGCGATTAATCGTCAATCAAGCACTACCCTAATGTCAACTACAACTATTGATCGATACAATATCACGTCAATCGATTACATAAATTAATTTAATTTTTTTTCTGTATCTAAATCTGATTGAATAATCTAATTGTATTAAATACTTTATCTTAATTTGGTGGAATGTCATAATAAATCATTTAATATTTATTAGTTATTTTTTTAGCATTTGTCATTCAACATTATTATCACAATTATGGTGTGTTTAAATATATATTTTTTTGCAAGTTATCAAAAGGGAAATTTATCGAAATGATCCCTCTAGTTTCACTCCTGTCTCGATTTCGTCCCTCTAGTTTTAATTTCACTCTAACGAACCCTGTAGTTTCAATTTTGTACAATTTAAGTCCAATTGATAACGAAC
>JAXBDA010005464.1:0-24363 GCA_036023075.1 Gaultheria prostrata
AGAAAAAACTTTTTGGCAAGCTACATTTGTAGCCGGGGAAAAGAAAAAAAAAAAAAAAAGAGAAGAAAACAGCTTAAAAGAAAGGAATCTGCTAGGGGGATTTGAACCATGCTCCTCATGGTCAAAGACTTAATTGGGGCCCAAAACTGGACCACTGAGCTATGACAACCAGACTTGACATATTGCATGCTAAATGATATATGTACTTACCTACGAATTGGGGGCCCTAAGCGGCCACTTGGTGGGCTTGCCCCCAGGGCTGGCCCTGGATAAGATAGAGGTGTCTTTCCTAGCACTTAATAACAAAGCCGCGGTTAAAAATATTATAGAAGAGAAGGAAGCTGATGAGGACCAAGTAGGAAGAAGAGTTCACAAGCAGGTTAGGTGGAGGAGATTAGAGAGCTTATTGATTTTTTAAATTCTTGATGCGTTAGTAATTTATATATTTCTAGGATTATTCCATGTTTTTTATTGCATCCTCTTATTGAATTGTGGGTAGTTAATACATGCACGTTGTGAGTGGGTAAAAGTCAAATTTTGCATAATTGATCTTTTGCGACTTTGACTATTCCTCTTTTATCTTGGTAGATATTTCTTTACTCTCCTTTTCTTCGTATTCTTATTCTTTGTAGTACATTTCTTTTTCTCCTTGTCTTCTTTATTCTTCTTCTTCTTTGTTCTCTCCTTCTTTCCCTTCTCAACGAGTTGTTTCTCTCATGTTCGCTGGCCCTCACTGTGTCCATCAGTAGGCAATTCCTTTTGGGATACCGCTTTCATCAGGAGTTGAATGATTAGGAGTTGGAGGAGTAGATGGATTTTCCTGGTATAATGCATTTTATCCAGTATTTAGGAGAGGGAGGTGGAGGAGTTGCAGGATCATCTTTGTCTGATTGAAGTTGAAAGATTTGAGGAAAGTCTTTTTGGAACCTTTATTGGGTTTAGAGTATTACATTGACCTTGGAAAGTTATTTGGGTGTCTAAGGCTCTTCTAAGGGTTACCCTTTTTTTCTTTTTCTGGTTGTGGGCGGTGCATTGCAAGATCCTTACAATGACCGCCTTATGCATGAGAATCACTCAAGTGGTTTTGTATTTTCAGGTATAAGGGAAATTCAGTCAATAACCTCCGTATTCACTATAAAGACTAAAGAGGCTAGAGATCTGTGGTATTTTATTCTAAGCATATTTTTGTACACATTTAATGATTTACAGGACTAGAGAACCTATATTTAACTGCAATAGTTAAATCAAATCTTTCACTTCTGTCACAACCCAAAACCGGCCTTAAATGTCGTGACCGGCTTTTGGCGACTTACGGCTTACAGATGATTTGCATCTCATTTTGGTTACCCTAAACTTTATACAAGGTTCTGCCCTTTGGGCCTTACATGTTAACAGCATTTACTTACAAAAATGGTGAAATGGTTTGTGCAGTTTAAATCATGGAAACCTTAAAATGTTTTTATTGCTGGCCTTTTTTCGCGACCCAAACGTTATTTGGAAATGGATGTCTATAGACTTGATCAAGGGATATTGATCATGTTAAGTGGTTGGTTGATAAATTTTCAATCACTTGGCTATCCGCTGCTATCATTATTTGTTGTTTTTGTACTTCATTTTGAAGCTGTTCTCTTGGGCCATTCTTCTATCTGTTTGATGGATGTTTACGTCATGTACATTTATGTTTTACTTTTATCACTTGATTATGTTTGAAATTTCTTTTTGATGTATAGGTGATGAGCGTTAAAGCCCTTGGAACTTCTTTGAAGTTGTCTCTTGAAGGAAATAACCAGTTAATCTACCCCGAGACGTGGTTTTTTATGATTGTTGTGGCTACATGTGTTGTCACCCAGATGAATTATCTCAACAAGGTTAGTAAATTAGTTATAACTGTTAGAGATTGTCCCACATTTGATCATTATAACCTCCAAAGCTAATATATGAGCCTAGGCGGCCTCTCCACTCATGGCCAATTGGTTTTGAGTTGGATGCTTTAACATGCTATCAGAGCTAGGCTTTTGGACAAGACTCTATGTTGTTATGGTTGGTTCCCCTTAGTTTGTCGTTGACGGTTAATAGTTGTCGTATGTGTTGAATAGTTGTTTATCTCTCCACATGCAGGTCAGGGGTCGCCCGTGCGGGGGAGTGTTTGAGATTGTCCCACATTGAATAATTATAACCTCCAAAGCTAGTATATGAGCTTGGGCGGCCTCTCCACTCATGGCCAATTGGTTTTGAGTTGGATGCTTTATCAATAATTTTCTAGACTCTACTACATATTAGGGGTGCCCGATTTTTTGAGCCAACTTGCTCCACATGCTATGTATGAATTGTAAGTTAGACCCCTTTTCCCATCCCCACTGTTACCCCTCTGTCTCAAGTTGCTTGACATGCAAAGTGGGAATAACGAATTAGACCACTTTGTCTCTCCCCGCTGTTCGCCTTCCATCTCCCCATCCACATGGTTAAGACGATAAGAACAAAAAATCAAAAAAGGTACGCCTTTATAACCATTAATGATCGTCTTGGACGGGTAAATTCAGTGCAGACCTAACCTTAGACATTAAATACACAAAGTAGCTGTCCCGTACTTGAAAGCACAAAGAAGAGGATTAAGACCATAAGAAGTAGAAGAAAAAGTTAATTTGAAGAAACCAGAAGGCCTGGAAATCAGTTTGAAGCCTGACCCACTTAAGGACCTTGCTAGCCATATGGCTTATCTTGATCTATAGATTCAAATCAGTTTTGACTTCCCTTGATCTCTTGCAATCTCTCTATGCTTGTGCATGCCAATGTGGGCACATGCATGCACACAGAGTCAAAGGTAATTTGGGTCTGGTTCAATGAACTCCTTCCTGGTGATGGTAAAGGCAGCTCATGACTATTGCTTGTGTTGAGAATATAAATAATAAAGTTACCCTTCTCTCTAACAACACGTGAGGGGGCGTGTTGAGAATATAAATAATAAAGTTACCCTTCTCTCTAACAGCTTAAGCTTTTAGATGAGTTGGTGGTTAACAATCTAATATGGTATCAAAGCTAGGCTTTCGGAGGATTTTGGACAACTCTCTTGGTTATTACCCCGTTGTTTGTCTCATTAGCGCACCTTTTGTGATCCCAATGTTGTGGATCCGTTGTTTAACTCTCCACGTGCGGGTCAGGGGTCGCACGTGCGGGGGAGTGTTAGAGCTTGTCCCACATTGGTTAATCATAACCTCCGAGTCAAGTATATGAGTCTGGGCGGCCTCTCCACTCATTGCCAATTGGTTTTGAGTTGGATGCTTTAATATGGTATCAGAGCAGGCAATAGATCCTGTGTTCGAACCTCACCACCTACCCATTTATTAAATATTTGCACGTGTTTAGCCCGCTTATGGAGGAAAGCCTGGCTACACGTGAGGGGGCGTGTTGAGAATATAAATAATAAAGTTACCCTTCTCTCTAACAGCTTAAGCTTTTAGATGAGTTGGTGGTTAACAATCTAATAGCTTATATACCTAAGGAGGCCATCTAATGTTTTGATTATAATTCTTCTACTGGGAGAACAGTCTGAAATAGTTTGGCCAAATTTACACGAGGGTATTATTTTTCTGGCTCAGTTGAAGGTGGGAATTAAGCATGAAGAATAGAATAAGTTTGTTGCTTAATATATCAAGTAAGAATGTCTTTACCATGTGGAGGTCTTACACTTATGGTTCAACGAATGATTTTGGTGAGTTCCTCCACTCTTAACTATTTGCATCTGGAGATACTACTGCACAAAAGTGCTTCATGTCTGAACATTGACTGAAAAAGCATTGAGATAACTTAACTAGATAAGAACTCCCCCCACCCCACCCCGGTACATATATTAGCAGTTGAAGCTGCACTGGAAGTAGTTTTCTTGCCTTTTTAAGTGTAGGCTTCCCGTATGTGTGTTGGTTCTTGGCATAAAAGATTGTTTACTTTCAAAGTTGGTCAAACTTTCTTGAATTTGGATTAATACTTATGTAGGTGTTTTTCTTTAATCACAAATTCTGTCTGGTTTAATGGCGTGGCCTTCATGTTTCAGGCTCTTGACACTTTCAACACTGCTATTGTTTCCCCAATATATTATGTCATGTTCACATCACTTACAATTGTTGCCAGCGTAATCATGTTCAAGGTAATTTCAACCCGAGATTCTTTTTGCCATTTTACGGGAATGACCACATGAATTGAGTCACATAGGTGATTGCTCGGAATTTAGTGTGCAATGCTAACTTATGACTCTAATAAGCATGGATTCAAGAACAGGATAGGCACATGACACGATACGGACAAGCGGGCCCATTATTCCTAAAAATTAAGTCGCGGAGATTTTTGGGGAAACATTCGTACAAGGTATAGTGGCAGTGAACCTGTGCGATGCACAGGAGCTATGAACTATCTGGTACTGATATATTATCTGTACTGATTTTTACCCGCATAACGTAAATTGACAAAAGGAATCTTTTTTTTAAATAACATAAATTAAACATATTACAGTCTCGTGCACCTCTCATACCAACATTATTTTCTTTTTGTCTAGTAGGGTTAGCTAGTTTTGTACATAGTATTCGAAACTTCTGCATACCATCAAGAGCATTTGGAAAAAATTATTAACGTAATTTGATCAATCTTGTTTCTAAAATATATCATCTGGATTTTGGCATAAATAGTCATAAAAGGTTAATAGAGTTGACAATAAATAAATGATCTGTTTACTTACCATTTAGTGTGAGAGTACTATAGGTTTTCATCCCACAAACTTGTTCGTCAACCGATGTAACTCAACTCCACCTATTACTGGAGGCATGTCAATTTCTCTGTTTTTTTTTTTTCTTTTTGTTAAAGAGATAAATTATAAGATAGTACTGATTAGAGATAAAACTTATATTTTCAAATAGTTGAAGATGCATTGCTATGAAGTTCCTTGTGGCCTCCATCAAATTAAAATTTCTTATTGGGGAGGACAAATAATCCTATGTAGCATGCTCCTTTTGCGAATTCACAACATTCTTCGTATACAAAACATCATCTTGGTATTCTATTTCGGGTCAAGAAATTTTCTTTTCCGATCCAATTGAACTTCTTCTCATTTTGAATCTCAAAGTTGGATCCTGTCAAAATGTTGGCTGGATCTAAACATTCGAAGCTGCTAGATGTAGGTTGAGATAAAATCGTATTAAGATGTGATCAAAATTGGAGTTCGAGTTGTTGAAAAAACATAGATAGATAGTCTTAATCAAAAAGAAGAATGTACATCTTTGAGAAACGATGACCAATAAAGAGCCACTACTTGTCGTCATTGCATGCTCTATTGGCAAACATTGATCAATATCAAGCATAGGTATGTATGATACATTCAAATTCCTGTTTGATACAGTCACTACATCAGTATTCATGAACTGACCATCCATGGCAATCTTACTTTGGACCTACTTTTAAAACTTGCATACAACCTTTTGATGTGTCCCAAATTTGTTTGACGCAAATTTGTTAATAGCAATGGGACACATATTTAAAGCTTTTGACAGCTGTCCATCGCTATCATGTTGCGTCCGTATTTGATATTGTTGGACATGGATGGGTAAGGCTGGTAGATGTGTCCGTGCTTTTAGGTGTGAATGAAATGTGTTGCATATGTTTCTGTGTGTTTTCTTTCAAGTGTATGCCGCTAAGATATTCTGCCTCACTATAATAAAAGCATATCATGTCGGTAATCCATTACTCTGAAATCCCCTCACAAGCGATCTTGGGTTTAATCCTACTCATAAAATGTCCTACCAAACATGCAATTTATCTGTTTCTAAGGACTGGGAATAATTAATTTACCAGGACTGGGATGGGCAAAGTGGGGGAAGCATCATATCAAATATATGCGGCTTTATTGTTGTGCTTTCTGGAACCATCTTGTTGCATGTGACGAAAGACTATGAGAGAAGTTTGTCTTTCAAAGGTGCAGTATATGTTACTTTCCTTTCCTGTCCTTCCATTTCTCTCATTTGTAAACTTTTGGTGCCTTCTTCAATATCCGAGGTTCATGCTTATACATTTCAAAACACATGCAGGTAATTACACGCCACTTTCACCTTCCTTTTCAGCTGGACTGTGTCACGGAAATGGAGAATTGTCGAACCATGAAGAGGAAGATGAACCATGTCCCGAGGAAGCTGTTTGCCTAAGAAGACAAGAACTCTATCCATAGGCAAATGAGACAAGGCCCGTATTTTACGAGAACAATAAGGTGAAGTTCAAGTTCAAAGAACTGTTAATGGAGGATGTTACTCATATAATTCAATATTGCAGGTTTCCCACACAAAAAAACAAAAAAGATTCAAGATTGCTGCTTAAGGTCAACTCAATCATGAAATGACCAAATTTTTTTCAAGAACTCAGAAGGTTGGTTGTTCAGTGACTCACATTTTTAGGGCTCGCGCATTTAGATATTGTGGAGCATACTGGATCGTTGTCGATGATTTACCTAGGAGTGCTAATTTGTACAGAGTGTGCGAGATTGATGATGTTGAAAATGTGAAGTGTCCAAAATCGAAGGTCGGGTTTTTGGGATTGAAATGGGATTTTGCAAAACTAGGAGGACCAAAAAGCCAGATCATTTGATGCTTGCTTGGATCTCTTGGGCAAAACTCTCCACTGACAATTCATTTGCAGTTGTGCTACACTGGGAATTTGTGGTATTTCTTCAAATGAGTCTTTGTACAGTATTTGTTAGCAATTTTAACAAAAATAATTCATTGATTGATTGATTGTTATTGTTTGATGTACTTTTATAGTGAGACTTGGTGTACATATACAGTTCTGTTGTTTGGGAGCCTATTCGGGCTAAATTCACTTGAGGTCGTCGGCCCAATTGGCAAATGACCTCTACTGAGTTGGGTTTGTTTTCAATTTTCATAATTACAATATGAGGGTTGGATTCCAAAGCATTAATGGAGTGGGAGTTGAGAGCTCCTTTGAGCAAGTTCTGCTGCTACCATATTAGCTGCCAAAGTAATTTTTTTACAAGATCCAAGTCCACCCATTGTTAATTTTGCAGTAAAAAAATGGTAAGATTATTTTTGTTGTTAAATTTGGCAGTTACTCACCTTTACAAATCTATTACGCCTCCTAAACGTATCTCCAATCCATATGTCAAAAGTGAGGTGGCAAGTGACAATGGTTAAAATAGGCAACAATTACAATTCAACCCTCATGCCTTACTCTGCTTCGAATACACGTGGATTTGAAGCCATGACTCTTTCTGCCAAATTTGAAGGCAACCTCTTCACATGCCAAATTCCCTTTTGTTCAAAAAAGTGACCCATTGATAATTAGTGTAAAGAGCTGTTTTCGTTCAAGTTATGAGCTCTAATTTTATTTTTTTTTGTCTATAAATATAGACTTGAATAAAATATTTTTTGAACAAAAGCTCTATTCAATCAATTAAATCTAGCAAATAAAATGATTAGAGTTCTCAAAAGTTCAAATGGTATAAAATAATAGAATTTGACATAAGGGTTGGAGAGGAGGGAGGGTTTGATGTCAAATTGAAGATGTCAAAATGCCACATAAGCATTCAAAAAAATTTGGCATCTCCAATTTGAAGCCATAGGTTGGAAAGCATCTCCAACCCATATGTCAAAAATGAGGTAGCAATGGCAACGGTCTAAATAGGCGGACAATTGCAATCCAAGTCCAACCCTCATGCCTTTCTCTACCTGCCATGCCCCTTTCTGTCAAATTTGAAGGCAACCTCTTCACATGCCACATTCATTTTTTTCCCAAAAAAGTGACCATTGGTGGTTTATGAAAAGAGCTGTTTGACGTAAGGGTTGGAGAGGGAGGGTTTGATGTCAAATTAGAGATGCCAAAATACCACATAAGCCTTCAAAAGAATTTGACATTTCCAATTTGAAGCCATGGGTTAGAGATGCTATCATTTGATTTGCATCGAATAAATAAAATTCTTTTTACTTCAATATATGTATTTAATATTGTTCAAAATGAACACTAAATCAGTTCAATAAATTACTCTCTTCATCCCCAAATAATAGTATAGTATTCTATTTTGAAAAGTAATGGTAAAAAGTTTGTAAAATTTTTATTTTGTCCTTTTGAAGAATTAATAGGTAAATAGTTGATGGGTAAAGTGGAGAATAATTAAAAGTTGGAAAAAAAAGTTGATGTAAAAGGTGTAATGATGAATTATCTCTTTAATAAGTTAAAATTACGAAGGTACACACTTAAAAATATACGGAATAATACTATTAATGACTTTTTGTAACAACCCAGATTTTCGGAGGAATTTTTTTATTTATTTATTTAATTCAATGGTTGTAATAAACCGAATTTTCATAAATAAAAATTCGAATTATAATTTTAATAATTATAATTTTCTCAAAAAATTATTTTATTATCAATTATTTTATTTAAATTAATATATATATATATATATATGTATATATACGTTTGCGTGATTACATACACATGTCAATGGCGATACGGTAATTTAGCTAGCATGGAACCCTAACCCTACGCTTATGTCACTCAACTTGTGTTACCTCCGCTTACATCATCACCTAGCCCTATCTAGAATTAAATGCCTAAGATACACCCTTTAAGTACCTAGATTTTGTGTAAGATCCATATAGGTGAGAGAGAGAGAGAGGCCGTGGGAGAAAGAGAGAGGGGGCCGGGGGGGGGGAGAGTCCAATTGGACAATTTCCAATTTTGACCAAATCACCCAATTTTGACTTTCCAATTATGGCATATCTATCCACTTATTGTGTTGTCTCTCTCAGGAGACACAATCTACCCACTGACGCGCCTAGATTTACTAGCTATTAACTTCCCACCAATTGTCAGTACATTTTGCTCCGGAAGGTTGCGTAGTCACATGTAACTTGCACTGTGAAATAAGACTAGGTGAATTCCCCTTGTACTATTAATGACGTAGCTATTAATAGCATGACGCACCTATAGATATGGTAGCCTCATAGCCTTTATCGCTCCGCAGTGCAATTTACTCCGGTAGAGTAGCTAGTCGCGTAAAAAGTGTACAAAACGGTTACGTAGTCACATTATTTACCTTGCATTATTGGCATAGCATGACGCACCTAAGATTTGATGACACGCCTATAGATATGGTACTTTAATAGCCTCATGTCCCTTTGTAGTACAAATTAGTCCGGAAACTAGCCTATCGCATAGAAATTACACTGGAAAGACCCGTAGTCACTCTTGCATTATTAGACTAGCCATTATTAACCTAGGAAGAATATATTCCCTCATTTATTACGCGTCATAAGATCAAATCTTAGCCCTTATTAGCCTCATGTTCAATTGCAGTGCAAACTAGTACCGAAAATGTAGTTAGTCGCGTATTTCTACACTGTAAAAAGTGACTAGATGAATTCCCCCTTGGATTAGTGTACTTAAAGCTATAGAACAATAGCCTTGTGCCTATTTTTTTACCTAAGGATTTTGTTCCCCAAAATCCCACCAAATCCTAGATTTTATCTCCTCCATTAAATGGAGGAAATTGCCAAGCAATTTCCCATGGAGGGCCAGCCAACTTGAGGGAGGGAGCTCATTTGCCTATAAATAGAGAGAAACTCCTTCACAAAATCTCACACCAAAATCCTCTCTCACTCTCATAGTTCTTGTTGTAAGCTTTCTAAGTAGTTTTGTAGAAAATTCCAAAATTCTTCAAGTTCTTGAGTGTTCTTCAAGTTCTTGAGTGTTCTTCAAGAAACTCAATGAAACTCAACCCCCACCACCACTCTCCACCTTCCAAAGTCGCCCCTAGATCTTAGTTTAGAAGTTCCGGCACACCCTCTGGCATTTCTAAGAAAGTTTACTTTCTTTTCGACGTCGTTACTCTGCCCGTCCACCTATAGCTTTGTCTTCTTCCGTTTGAAATCGGTATACGGTAATAATCTTTATCTAAGTTTCTACTAGTTATTTTAGCCCAACTTTAATTTTTAGTAATGTTATAATGCTCGGTTTAAAAATAAAAGTTAGTTGTTTTACGCTTTCTAAAAAGAAAAGAGTTGTGATTCTAAAAATACTTTTTCGAACTTACGCAGTCGTTATAATGCCCAAATGGAAAATGATATTTTAAATTTACGCAGTTATAATGTCCAATTGATTTTTGGAAAAATACGCGAACGGTTGCATTTTTGAAAAGGCGAAATTATCGACAAATGAGAATTTTCTGAAAAAGACTCCGTGGAATATTTTTGGGGAATGAGGAAAATATTTTATAACTAACTTAAGACTGTGGAATGACCGAAGTCTAACACCCTTGAAAGTCTGTCTAGAATGAGGATGGGTGCTATTAACTGGATATTCCGACCCCCTCTGCCTAGGACTTTTCTGGTTATTCTATTGTTGAGAGAAGGTCGCCAAAAGAAAAATATTGTTTTGAGAGACATTTTATGAGGAAATACTGAATTTTAGAAAAATGCATTTTTACGAGGAAACGTTGATTTTTGAAACACGATTTACGAGATTGATTTTTGAAACACGATTTATGAGAAAGTTGTATTTTTACGAAAAGAGATTTTGAGACACACGATACGAGATTTACCCAACACGAATATCGAGATGAATAGTTGACACGAGAAACGAGATAAGAATGAAAACGAGATGAGAATGAAAATGGAGAATCTAAAAATGGTACTGTCATGTAGCACCGCCCTTCACGCTATTGAGGTTCCGTGATGTGGTTAGGGCTAAGGAATACGGTAGTGCCGCTATAGTACCGCTTTTCATGCCGGTGAGGTTCCGTGATGTGGTTAGGGCTAAGCGCGTACAACAACATAGTGGATAAGGCTTTGTATCATGCTGTTGAGGTTCCATGTTACAAGGTGACTGGGTTGTATCATGCTGATGAGGTTCCATGATACGATACAGTTGAAACTATGTTCGTGTGAGACGCGGGGTGGATGGACTTTGTATCATGCTGTTGAGGTTCCGTGATACAAGGCAACCTGAACCTCGAGCGGAAAGGTTGGTGAAAGACGGGCCAATAACTTTCGAGTGATGTGAGATGATTGAGATGATTATGATGATTGAAATGATGAAATTTGAAAAAGAATGCTTACGATGAAAAATGAGAAATGTTACGAGACACACGATTACCACCACGTTACTCTGATTGGCACTGGCACAAGTATATTTACATTGAACTTGTCGTATTTACTCATGAAAACTGCTTTCTATTAAACTATTGTTATTTTCAAGCCATCATATATTGTTCTAGAAGTGCTAGTTGGGATTTGGGTAGAGTTATTGCTGGGCGTCTTCGCTCACGGTGTTGCACTTGTGTAACCCTGGCATAATACCACGATGTTGCTCTGCAACTCTGACGTATTATGTCAGACTATAGAGATGAACATGAGGACTACTACAGCTTGAGAGCTTCTGGAACTGGACAGGACACTACCGTGGCTGACGGCCGTGCAATGAAGTAGAGAAACCCTAGTTGACCCTGTTTTAAATAAATGTAATGGCAGGGAGAATTATGTAATTTTGTAATGGAATTGTGTTGTAAAACTTATTTATTATTTCTATAATAAATATAACGTTCCCAAAAATCAGGGGCGTTACACTTTCAAAGATATTATGGCCAGCTAAAATATAAATTTGATAAAATTAGTTTGACGCCAACGATTGAACTTGCTCCTACCGAGCTTGTTCGAACATTACTGCCGCCAGAAGAGTGAAAAAACTTATCTGACTTTTCGGACTATAAAATTAGTTGAGGTGCACATAAATTAGTTGACATCATAAGAGTGTAAAACTAGTATCATAAACATATTAGAGATACACGTATGAAATAGACCAAGAAGCCCTTTAGCAGTTCGGGACCTAGCGCCTCTCTTAAAATGAATGCTGAGAGTAAGGGGTGCAAACGAGTGGAGCCGAGCCGAGCTTTATAGAGCTCCAGCTAGGCTCGCTTAGTAAATGAGCCAAAAAACGAGCTCGAGCTCGGCTCATTCGTTTCTTAATGAGCCGAGCTAAGTTAAATTACTTAACAAGCCTCCTTAAACAAGTTGAGCTTATATAAACGAGCCGAGTCGAGCCGAGCTTGTTTACTAAATGAGTTTAAAACTCGAGCTCGGCTCACTGTAGTTGTTTGTAGTCCTTGGCAGAACAGTATACTTTGCATAAGTCGCTGAATAAAATGAGGCTTGCGTATGTAAATTATTTTTTCAAAAAAATCAAATTAGGTCCTGTTTCTCAACTGATTTTATTAGATAAAATCATAAAAGCAAAACTAGATTTTATCAAATAAAAAAAGCCATCCTCAAATGATAAAAGCAAAACTAAATTTTATCAAATAAAGGCATTGGGTGAAGTTTATCAAAACTAGATTTTATCAATTGGAAAGACAATTTGATTTTATCACACCTCCATAAATTCAAATTAGTGATTTTTTATATTTATGTAACGTATCTCATATAAAAAGTAAACTTTTTAAAATTAAAATATTTAAAACAAAAAAGAAAAAATACGTACTAGTTTTTTTTTTTAATCTCAAACTTATTTTTCACTCTCAGCGTTCGTAGTCGGAGTCCTCCATAAGAAAATGAGAGTTGGTAAACATAGTCCCTAAAGAGGGAATACTAGGCTCTGTTTGGAAGTTAGGAAAAGAAAGAGAAAATAATTAAGAAGAAAATATGAGGGAAAATTGATTAGAAAATATGAGGAAAGATAAATAGGAATTTGATTATTTCTCTCTCACTTGACAACCAAATAAAGGAAGTGAGAATTTTTTTAAATTTTCTAGTATTTTTTTCCGCTTCTTTCCTCGAAAACCAAACAGAGCCTGGCCATTAATTAACTTGGGCGACAACGTTCTGCGTTTTTGGTTTTTGAAATTTTGCAAAATGGAACCGAAAATTGAGAAATTCTTCGAGCCGGTGGTTTTGACTCCGGTACAAAGTATCCCTTGGTCCGACGGCGATACCGTCGCCGTAAGTATCAATAACTACTACATCTTCAGCATTTCTCTGTTTCTTTATTATCTGTCTTCTAGATTCGCTTCAGTAGTTTATACATGTATCAGTCTGATGAAGTCTAAATTAGGGTTCTGTTTGGACTCGATCATTTTACTTTTGTTGATTACGCCTCGAATCATACATGTATGTATTGCTTCATGTCTACTACCCTGGAGGCTGGAGGTACTGAAAACAAGTGTTTTTATAATGGCGATTAGCTTGTTTAAAACTGCAAACTGCTTTTTAAAACTGTAATTCTTTGCTAGTTATGCCTCATGAGAGAAGCTCTATACACACACAGACGCACACTTAAAACTGAAAATGTGACAACACCTTAATTGTCACTCCAATCCTTTACTCAAACCTACATCAAATTGTGCTTTACGTAATTTTAATTCAAATGAATGGAACCTCAATTCTTTATTCAAATGTTAAAAGGCATTTTATGTCCCTTAAAAATTAAGACATTGCCATTAGAGCATCTCCAGCCTGTACCCAAAATTTTTACTCAACTTTGAGTAAAGGTTCGGGTAAAAGCTCCATTTGATATGGTTCATTCCAGTGGCAAACTCATCTTTTATTCACATTTTGCTTAAAAAATCTTCAGTCTCCGTATTCATCCATCGCCTCCACACCACCCCTCCCGCCACATACATGCCCATTCCCAAAATCATTCACATCCACACTGGAGACCGTCGCAGTCGTTGCTGGTGGTTGCAGCGCTACTTTTGCAGAGCCGCCCAAACTGCAGTGGAGGGCTCCCATACATACCAGGAGGCAGGAGGAACTCATATATACAACTGTATAATATCTGTGCATAGAGAGGAAGAGAGTTTTGGATCCATTAATGTTTGTAGGAGTTTGGTGTTTCAAATTGTGAGGTCCTGCCTTTGCTCCTAACTGAGGTTCTTTAGGGACCTGAGTTTGGTGGTTCTCACCACCAACGCAACTAACCACAAGCCCACCCCCTACGCGGAACACCACTAGATGACAACCACCACCAGATCCAACTCCTCATGCCATGAGTCACCACAAAGAATTGGTGGTTGTGATTCTTGTGATTTTGGTATGAAGATTATGGGATTAAGTCTCCTTGATTTGGTTCAAGCAAAGGGTAAAACTCAATTTGGTATGAGTTTGGGTAAAGGACTAGAGGTAGCTTTTGAGGGTTTTTACTTAGATTTCAAAGGAGTAAGTATTTGATTAAGGGCTGAAGTTTCTCTTAATGAAGCTTTAATTCAAACCTATGCTTAGATTGAGTTTTGTCAGTTGGAGTGTCCCATAGCAAATTGTTGGAACTTGTGGCTCATATGGTGTGTATGAAAGGTACTCGTAAAAGGCCAGTGCCGAGCGGAGCGGAGTGAGTATAAGGGCATTATGGGTATTCAGGCTATAATGCGGATTAGGGTTGAAATAGACGTGGTGGCTATATATACTCTCTATTGTAAAACCCTATGTACTCAGATCATCAATAAACAACTTCTCTCTCCGCTCCCGTGGACGTACCCGTTTTGGGGAACCACGTATATTCCTGTGTTGATTCTTTACTGTTTATGCTCGTATATCGTGTGCGTGTGTGACTCGATCCTAACACAAATGAACCTTTCATGCAAATTTTCAATCAAATAATTTGACTAAAATATTTGAGTAAGGGTACGAATGGCCTAAGTCGTTAATGAATTAGTAATATTGTGGGAGATGCTATGAAGCACACATCCTTCTAAATGGGAGTCATATGCGTTTCGTTTCCATATTGGATAGTCGCGGATAAGTGTCCCAGAAGTATCCACTATATAAAAATTATTCACTGTGTTTGGTTGGCAGTTTTGAGAAAAAAAATTGAGATATATTTTTGAGATAGTGTTTGGTTTGTTTTTAGAAATTGTTTTTTGGGGTAATGATTGAAGAGGGAAATGAGAGTAATAATTGGAGAGAGGAGTAATAAATGGAGAGAGATAGAGAGGGAAATGAGAGTAATGATTAGAGAGAGAGGTAATGAGTGGAGAGAGAAATGTGATTAATGATTGGAGAGAGTAGTAATGAGTGGAGAGAGAAGAAAATTATTCCAAAGCTATTTTTGGAAAAAATTCTCAAAAATAGCAACCAAACAAGGTGAATAACTTTCTTAAGTATCAGATATTTTTTTCGGATACTTCTAAGACCGCATCCAAACTTTTACGAAATTAGGATTGTGGCGCTTCTTGCATAGTAGTAGAGTAACATTTCTAGAAATAACATGATGGATTTGTAGCAATTAACTTACTTTCTAGAAAGAGAAATAGTGAGATTCTTGAGAAGTAATCGCCTTTCTTTAAAATTATTATTTTTGAATATGTTGATTGTGTCATATATGTGTTCGGTAAAATTAAACTTTAGTAATTAAACTAGCAACCAAGTAAACTTGTATACAACAATACTGCATAAGGAAAATACAATAGTTTTATCTCTGGTCTTGTTATTATATGTATTACAATGCTAAACAGGTATAATTGTTATTATATGTAATGCAATGCTTAAAAGCTCTAAAAGTGTGTGTTAATCTAATGCATCCTAGCCGTACCCGTATCTTTGTTTTAAGTCTTCCTGTATCACCGTATCCGTATCATATCATGTCCGTATCCCATATCAGTATCCATGCTTCATAGTGTGAGAGAAAAGCTTATTAATTCATAATGCAATGAAAAATACTTTCAACCTATGATAAATGAACATTGCAGAGAGAATTTTCGAGGCCTTTGTTTCATCATGCAATAGAGGGGATAAAATTAAAGTGTTGCGACGATTGTGTTTTTGTGATAAGTAGATAAATATGTTAGAAACAACGGTTAATTGTTCTAGGGTCCAAAAGTGGGACATATTGGGCCATTTAGTCCATGCTAAAGTTTTACAAGGTTTATGGTCCATGATTTTTTTTGGGTAGGATTTAGGCACTTTCAAAAGGTACCCTAGGGTTTAGGTTTTAGGGTGCACTTTCCTATTATAGGGTTGTAGTGATCTAGGCACTTTCATAGGGTACCCCAGGCTTTTAGGCACTTTCATAGGGTACAAACTTTTTTTTGGTAAGGTAGAAAAAAAAAAAAGGGATGCCAGCGTAGGACTGGATAGGTTATAAATTCGTTTGGTGGATTAATGGGGTTACAAATCGTTTGCCAAGGACTTTTGAACAAGTCACCCTAGAAACAAGGCATTAAGGAAATGTTGCCCATGTGCAAAAGAAGGTGAGTACAATAAAGCCCTATACCCAACTATTAGTATGTATATGATCGACCATTCCAAGAATTGCTTTTGTTGAAGAAGGTGGTGGGGAAGGTTGTTTTTGTGTCCTAAAATGCTTTTGTTGAAGGTAGACGAATTCTTGATGCGGTTTTAGTTGCAAATGAGTGTGTGGATTCTAGATTGGAAAGTGGTATTCCTGGAATCGTGTGCAAGTTGGATATAGAGAAGGCGTATGATCATGTT
Organism: Gaultheria prostrata; assembly: GCA_036023075.1. Lineage (NCBI taxonomy): Eukaryota > Viridiplantae > Streptophyta > Magnoliopsida > Ericales > Ericaceae > Gaultheria > Gaultheria prostrata. The sequence continues at coordinate 16,464 of JAXBDA010005464.1, forward strand.
AACTGGGTTTTCTTGATCTGTATTATGCAAATGATGGGCTTTGGAGACAAGTGGAGAAAAAAATGGATACAGTTTTGTATATCTTCTTTCAGGATGTCTGTTTTAGTAAACGGAACTTCTACTAGTTTCTTTCAGACTTCAAGAGGACTCCAACAGGGCGATCCTCTTTCCCCGCTTCTTTTATTTTAGTAGTGGTGGAGGTGTTCAATCGATTGATTCAGAAAACCGTGCAAGCTGTTTTTTTGCAAGGCTTTGAGGTGGGAAGGGCAGAGAGTGCGGGGTTGATGGTTTCTCACCTTCTATACGCAGATGATACACTTTTGTTCTGCAATGTGGAGCCTACACATGTGTGATATATTTGGTGTGTGCTTTTGTGCTTCGAGGCGGTGTCTGGTCTAAAGGTGAATCTAGGGAAGTCGGATATGGGCGGTTGATGATATTGGTGTTCTTGCTCAGTTATTGGGATGCAGAGTTGCATCGCTTCCGACTTCCTATTTGGGTATACTGTTGAGATCTTCATACAAATCGATTTGACTTTCAGTAGCGGAAAGATTTGAGAAGAGATTGGAAGGATGGAAGCGGCAATATCTTTCTAAAGGAGGTAGATTGACATTAATTATAAGTACGCTCTCAAGCTTGCCTTCGTATTCTATTTTTTTTGTTATCCCGGCTTCGGTTGTAAAGAGACTTGAGAAAATGCAAAGAGATTTTCTTTGGGAAGGTTTACGTGAGGAGTTTAAATATCATTTAATTGATTGGGATACTGTTTGTGTGCCTATTAGAAAGGGAGGATTGGGAGTCAGAAGGTTAAAGCCATTTATTAAGCTTTGTTGGGTAAATAGCTTTGGAGATTTACTTGTGAAAGGGAGAGATGGTGAAGAAAAGTGATGGTTGCAAAGTATGGTGTGGTTGCGGAGAGTGGTCGACTCTGGGGTGAAGCCAAGAATTCAGGTTAGCAGGGTCAAAAATTAGATCTATATGCAAGTTATTTTTTCTATTTGCTCATGCAAAGAAATAACTAAATTAAGAGGTTAACTCTAACATATATATACAGTGATACATGGATTTTAGCTGTATAATTGGTTCCAATGACTTATTAAGTTACTATTATATTTCAAAATAATGTAGGATAGTCTCATTTGTAATACTATCAACTCTCGAAAAGAAGAAAATTAGAAAAAACTTGAGAATTCTATGCATTTTAAGCAAGTATGAAATTTTTACAGGGCCAAAATTGCAAAAGTTGGCGTCAAATTACCAAAAATCCTTGTGAGAAATTAAAGTGAGGGGCCCTTCTTGTCCCTCAATCTCTCCGCCCATGGTGGTCGACTCTTAATGTGAGATTGATGCATGGAGTGGGACTTTGGAGGGGCATCATGAATGGGTGGGGGTTTTTCGTGAGTAACACTCATTTGAAGGTTGGCGACGGAAGATGGGTGAAGTTTTGGAAGCATGAGTGGTGGGGAAGCATGGTTGCGGGATGCTTTCCAAGTATCTATCGTACGACCACCGATAGAAATGCGTCCGTCTGTGATTACTTGCAACATCATGATGGTGCTATTGTATGAGAATTCGCTTGCGATCTCTTGTATAAACTGTCTTAAGTTCTTTCCTTTGTTTTACCCGGATTTGTTTGTCGTTCTTTGGTATTAAGCTTAGGGAAAGCATTCAATCTTTATAGGGTTTCTGATGCAGATGAAATAGATGACCTTGTTGGGCTTGGCGGTATTATGTTTGGGAAGATAAATAGTGGACAACCTTCTATGATATATGCTTACTTTGAGATATCAGACAAACTTTGTGATAAAATGATAGACCTACGTAATGTATTGAGAAAATAGAAGATATACTTGTGTTTTGTTGGTGCACTGGATCAAGGCATTGACTTCAACGATCTATGCTCCTATGGTTACCTACTGATTGTTATACCGTTCAACATCCTCTTGTTTTGGTTTGATTGATGAATTTGTGATCTCGTGATGCTTGCATATATTTTTCTGCTGTCATACGTCTCTTGCTGTACCGTGTGTTATGTTGCTTGATTCTGTATTTCTGTGGGTATGGGCTGGAGATGTGTGCCCAACAGGAGTAGTTGGGCATCTATGCAACAAGCATATCGATGGGGATAAGTCATTCACCAACTCTTACAGTCATACCTTTCAAGTTCAACTAATCCTGATAGGCTTGACCAGTTTAAATAAATGCTATTTGATTTGTAGCTCAACTTTGGTCATTGTTTCTGCTGTTTCTTGCCGGCTTCTCAGTTGCTGATACATTTGCAGGGTTGTGAACGAGAGGTTGCTGAGGCTGAGAAGGGTTCCTCTGATGAACTTATAAGTGAATGTCAAATGAAGTTGTCAAGGGCTCTTGTTCACTCACAACAGACGGAAGATGTGCAGCGCGGGATTGCTATGCTTGATGGTGGAGAACTAGATGCGGCAGTTAGCATCCCTCCGTGTATGCGAATTGTTGGGCATCTTTGGCTTTTTAACGGAGAAAATGATATCCGTCACTGAATATATTTCGTTGTATCTTTTTCACCTCCTTTTCATATGCAAAAATAAACTGATCCCACTAGTAGGTTAAGAGTTCGGTGAAATATTTCAGTGGTCTCTCTACCCGGTTGGACCCACCATGTGTACATGTGGGTTCTGTCATATTCGGGAGTAGCCCACCATACCCCATGTGGAGACGCATTGAAGTTAAGCGATTCGGTCCATTGATATGTCGTATCCCTCTTTTAACCTTGTTGGGATTTGCCTGTGTTGTCAGGCCTCTGATGTGATAATGGGCATCTTTGGCTTTTTAACCTAGAAGGGATTTTCCATAATGATGCTGAGTCTCTAATGCTTGTTTCCGTAGTTTTTGCTAAGTTGACTTTTGGTATTTTTTTTCTGCTTTCAGAATGTTGACTAGTTACCTTATGTTGGAATCCTTGTTGTTGGCAGCTTCTCTGGCTGGTATTAGCAGCCCACTCCAAATGAGAGAGAAGGTTTATCTTCTGGCTGTTGGACATTTCAGAAGTGGAGACTATTTAAGGAGCATGCAGCTTGTTGAACAATGTTTGGAGGTCTGATCTCTTTTTTTTTTCTTTTCTTGATCGAGTCTCTTTATTATGGCTTTTCAATTTATGGCTTGTGAGTTGACACCCAATAGGAGGTCTGGTCTGATCTCTTTATTATGTCTTTTCAATTTATGGCTTGTGAGTTGACACCCAATATAGGTATGTTGATCTCTGCATCCTTGTTTGTGATCGATGTGCGTCTGGACTCTGAAGGGAAAGAAAAAAAGGTGGGGCAAAAGTATATGTAAAAGAAAGACACTGATTTCTTTCCAATTTATGGCTGGGTCGGGAAAATAAGAAGAAAGTATATATATATATATATATATTTATATTTGAAATAGGATTTTTGTTTACTTACCTATTAAAAATGAGGTAATATGCATTTATATGTATCTAATTATACTTTTCTTATCAAAAAAATTTCCCCTCTCTCTTGACAAACCTAATATCGACATGTATTTATTTTCTTGGGCTCTAAGTTTATTGCAATGCTACTTAAAAGTTTAATGTGGATCCCCAAAGTGTTAGAGATTGCCTCATGTAGGTAATAGGGTGTTTGCCCTGTGTTGATGGTAACCAATCTCAGTAGATGTCCTTGTAGTAAGACCCTGCCAACTTCCAATTTATCACTTCCTGTTTGTTAGGGGATATGTTTTGGAGGGGAAAGGGGTTAATAGAGGGGATAAAGAGGTGGATATGGTTGGAGTGGTATTATTTTAGAAAGGGAGATTAAAAGTTATAGAAAGGGAGATTAAAAGTTACTTGGTTTTTGTTGTTGTTGTAGAAGGGCCCGGGCCAAAAGCCAAATGGCAGCTTCTGTCTGATTCTCTCTCTCTTTCTCTCTCTCTCTCTCTCTCTCTCCATTAGTGCGGCAGAGAGTGGTGGGGCCAGGGTGTGTGTGAACTTTCTAATGAAAGAGAAGAAAACAAACGTAGTATATACCAAACCAAACAAACGTACTTTCTTATTACATTACATTGCAAAAGCTTAGAGATTACAAGACTAATCAAGGGGTTGTATAGGCTAAGTCTAAAAACCCTAGCAAAATCCTAATAACATAAAAGGACTAAGTTACCCCTTATATAAAAGATAAATAACAAATTAATTGAAACCTAACAATTGGAAACCCTAAATTTTAACTCCTAAAATTAATACTTTCCTAAATTATACTTCACGCCCCTCCTCGAAGCATCGTGAGTTTGCCAAGGAGATAATTGCAAAGAAACTACTGCAAATCCACTACTGCCATCAATAGGTGCCGAACATTGCCAATGCCAATGCGAATACCAACACCAATGCCAAAGCCAAAGCCAAAGCCAATGCCAATAAACTACTGCAAATCAACGACTGCAAACATACTATAAACCAACTAATGCGATATCAACATCTGCAAAGCAACTGCTGCGAATCTACTATTGCGGAGGTGCTGAACAATGGAAAGAGGAGGAAGAACCAATGCTGAACAGGTGCCAAATTGCCGATGCAAATACGAGGAAGTAGAGAGAAACTTTGACGATGAACAATACGCGTGAACTCTTCGATGAGTGCCCGGCGGACGGCGGCGAGGCATAGCCGCCCGCTGAGGAGTGAATATCCTACAGGCCTAGACCTTATGGCTCTGATACCATGTGAACTTTCTAATGAAAGAGAAGAAAACAAACGTAGTATATACCAAACCAAACAAAATTACTTTCTTATTACATTACCTTGCAAAAGCTTAGAGTTTACAAGACTAATCAAGGGGTTATATAGGCTAAGCCTAAAAACCCTAGCAAATCCTAATAACATAAAATGACAAAGTTACCCCAACATAAAAGATAAATAACAAACTAATTGAAACCTAACAATTGGAAACCCTAAATTATAATTCTTAAAATTAATACTTTCCTAAATTATACTTCAGTGTGTTGGTAAAAAAGAGCCTGATATAATTTGGATTGGGGGGTGGGGTTCTGGCCCCCAAAAACTAAACAAACGACGAGTATAATCAACCCGGATATTTATGTCCGGCCAAATCGTATATCCCCCTCTCAAATCCATCTAAATGGCATTAGAACACCTGATTGTTATTAGCATGTCCATGTATAGAATGTCTGTTCAGTTTGACAAGTGCGTTATGTTCCTTTCTTTTTTCTAATTACGTTGATAGTAGTATTTGACACGCGGGTGTGAATTTGCAGACTGCGCCTGATTGGATACAGGCTCTGACCCTAAAGAAAGCAATTGAAGATCTGAGTACCAAAGGTCAGAACAAAGCAACTAAAATTATTCAAATTGTATTTAATGTTTTAATAGTCCCTGTACCGCAAATACGTTTAAATTATGGCCGTTTAAAAACTTGTTGGACGACCTTACGTTTACCACTACCCTGTATCTTTCAAAAACATGGATCCTATGCCTCCATTTTCTTAACACTCAACAGAACCAACATCTAGTTCTTAGCCACCACTGCAATTTAATTCCTGATTTGCCTCTCAGTACTTTCTTAATCCGGACCATTCCCCATTTTGTTTCAGAGCAATCTCAGTTATTATCTCATCAACCTTCCCAGACCTTTGATTTGCAACATCCCACAATGCAAAAGAAAAAGAAGGGTCAAGTGCAAACGAGGGAAAGGAATCCTAATTGGACTAAGGAAGAAGATGAAGCACTTTGTAAAGCGTGGTTGCGTATCTCGGAAAATCCAACTATGGATGCAGACTGTACTCGAGAAAGGTTATGGGATCGAATTCGGGATGAGTTTATTGACATATTGGGTTATGAGGCAGATAGAGTTAACTCAGGTTTGATGAACCGTTGGTCAAGCATTCAGCCCCGCCTTATCAAATATTCCAGATTCGTACGCGCAGTAGAGAGGGGGACTCCAACCAGTGGCTATAATGCTGAAGGGTCGGTAAGTTTAGTTCCCAAATTATTCTACTGACGACTATTTAAAGTGAGCTTAGACTAACTGTGATTCTTGTTTATAATTTGCTATAGATAGGAGCTGCAAAACAACTGTACTACAAATCAGAGGGTCGCCCTTTCAAATGGGTTGGCTGCTGGTTAATTCTTAAAGATTCCACAAAATGGAATAACTATACCCAAGAGCAAGAATGCAAGAAACAGAAAATTGCACAAAGGAAGAGAGATGGTTCAGATTTGGATGTTGAGCAAACTTTAGATTCTTTGAATCCATCAACTCTGGCACCACCTGGTTCAACTGCAGGTTCAGCTAGCCTTGACAATGGGAATTCACCATTGAGTCAAGGATCACTTGAATTGGCAAGACCCCTTAAACGAAAAGTGGTGAAGAACATACATCGAAAGAAGAACGTTGATCACTTAGAGGCTTTGAAGTTATTTGCAGAAGAATTTAGCAATTTGAGAAAGGAGCAAAAAGAAATTGCTGAACAAGAGATCAATATGAAAAATCAACGAGAACAAATGAAAATACAAGCCAAACTCGAACAAGAGCGAATGAGGATTGCAGCGAAACGTGAGAAAGAAGATATGATGTTTGAGAAAGAGATAATGATGACTGATCCGGGTTCCCTTCCTACTGAGGAAGGGAAAGCTTGGATCATTGCACAACAAAAGGCGATTTGGCGGGCGGAGTCTAAAGTTGAACGAGAGCGAATGAGGTTTGTAGCTAAACATGAGCAAGAGAGTCTGAAGTTGGAGAAAGAGATCATGATGGCTGATCCCAATTTGGTTCCTACCGAGGTAGGTAAAGCTTGGCTCATTGCACAACAGAAGAAGATTTGGGCGGGTTCGATGCAAGGGGTATAAGTGAGGGCTCAAGTCGGTTTAAACTAGCGATTTTTCTATTTTTTTTGTTTGCTTGTAGTCAGTTTTTGTCCATAGCTGCAACTTCTATTTTTTTATTGGCACCATAGCTGCAACTTTGACCATCTGCAGAATGGAAGAGGCGAATAGCTAGTAATTTCGAAGTCTTATCCATTTCCGAAGTAATGCAGTAGCTATATTGTGATCTGAGGTAAGAAGTTTGGACTAGCCACACACCCAAAAAAAAAAAAAAAAATTTAACCAGCCTAAACTAAAGACGTTGCAACAAATGTTTTTTTTTTTTGTTTTTTCTATTGGTAATTGAGTGTTTGGATCAGCTTACAATCGCCTTGACTAGTTCTAGAGCACCGAAATCAATGACCAGGTAAATCTCTAGCAACCCCCAAGAGTTCTGTTGTGGGGATGAACCGAACCTTAGCGGGTTTAAGTTCCTTGTTTTTATGTTTCTACTTGACCATGGTTGCTTCAGCTTACAATTTAAAACTCGTTGCCAATTTTTGAGTGGCTTCTTACTTGGTGTTGGGCTTTTAACTCGACCAGCTCCTGAGGGTTATTGTAATGGTTGCCTCAGATTAGTATTCAACATGATTGCCAGATTTTGAGTCCAAGATGAGAAACACAAGTGGCGGTTGTGGCGGCGGCAACAGCGGTGGCAACGACAATAGATTAAATTAAATTGGTCAATAATTAACAAATCGAGAACGATGACCAAAGGTGTAGCCTTGAGAGTCCACAATGAATATCCCCAGGCTTTCGCAACATTTACCAGGGATGGTAATGAGACTGGTCGGAGTTAAATTTATAGTTTTATTTTAGGAAATTGATAATAGCACTCCAAAAATTGATGGAGGGGCTCCAAGTTACAGTGGTTTTCCAAAACTACCCTTTCGCAAGTTTCAATTTTACTTCAGGCACTCCAATTTTTTTTTTTAACTTTTCTCCTATGTCAGTCTGTTAACGGAAGAAGAAAAAAAAAGACAGCCCACGCCAACCCTAGCACAACCAAGTTGTGACGGCTCGCAGTGCAAACCGACGTGCATGATTTGT
>JAXBDA010005465.1:0-11245 GCA_036023075.1 Gaultheria prostrata
CTGATAGGTTCTTTTGTGTAAATAGTACTGTTTGGACTTGTAAACTTTGTTTTGATAACCGGTTTGTTCCGGTCAGGCTATGCACATGTATATATTAAGGGTGTTAAGTACTTCCTTTGATCCTACAGTTAGAAGCTCTGGATTATGTTAACTATTCTACGCTTCCGTTTTGCTTTTGGCTATGTATTTTGAAAAGCGAATGATGATTGAAGCCCCTAAAACTATTTTATTAGCAGGCCTTTGGCAGCTTAATACCCGCTGGCCGGTCGCGACTTTTAGAGCCGGTTTTGGGTCGTGACAGGAAGGACCTATGTGTGGACACCGTTGCGGTGGGTCACTACAAGTAAGGACGGAGTTAGGATTTTACCTTTGTGGTGACGAATACGTGTATACGTAAGAAATGAAAAGATGAACTACAATGTAAATATTTGTCGATTTTAGAAAAAATCAAAATAAATACAAAAAACTATAATAGGCAATGTTTTGATCTTCCGTTTCTTAATTTAGTCCTCATGTTTCATAATATTTCACTTCATGATTCATTAAATTCGTTATGGACTATTTTTTTGGGCTTCCTTTACTAAAAAAAAAATTAGAAGTCTAAAGCCCTTCAATATAACAAAATACAATGGAAAAAAATATAGTGATGGCGGACCTACATAATTTGGAGATAAGTTTTATATTTTAGTATAGTAATAGCATTTTTTAAAATCATTGTGGTGGCGACTGCCATCACTTGTATCCCTCTATCCCTCTGACTCTATCCTTGACTACAAGTGCAGATCGTTACTCGGATTATTAGCTAATTGCTTTTAGTTCATTTATTTGCGATACCCATTGTGGCATGTCTAATTGGTGACGTTCATTACGGCACATCCGTCTGAGAAAATTTTGGGTACGGGGAGGGTATCACGTGGTACCCTCTCGACAAATTCGAACCGTCCAACAATGCAACTAACGGTTCGAATTAAAAGTGCTGTCCGGATTTAAAATAAAAAACAGAAAAGAAAAGAAAAAGTGTTTTTCAATCTGGACCGTCCGATACATATTTGGACAGTCCGGATGCGCCGAAGGAGCACCACGTCACCCATACTCTATTTGCACCCAAAAAAATTTCCAAAGTCTTTTGGGAACCAAGAAACGAATGGGAAATTTTGAATTCGGTAGTCAAGGATGCGAAACAAAAGGAACGTGTTAGATAACCCCAAAGGCCAAACCAAAAATTTAGCTTTTCACATGTTTTTTTAATTAATCAACAATTGTTAATTATTAAGCGATGTTAAAATAAAGAACATAACGTGAAAAGTAGTAAACTCTGACACGCAACTCTTACATAAAACTCATTATCGTGAATCTTCATTCAAAGATGTCGTGTGTGGCTAAAATGACCCCGGAGCCATGAGATCCACACCCAAACATCTCTTATTTTTACTAATTATGCAACGGAGTTTTTTTGTTTAATGCAAAAATTGCACAAATTTTCGTACTTACGTAACAAATAATTTGGGATGGAAGGACAGATTCTGACTAAAATTATACTATTATTTAAGTGCACATTGGAACATAGAGGTGGTCGTGCCGGAGTGGTTATCGGGCATGACTAGAAATCATGTGGGCTTTGCCCGCGCAGGTTCGAATCCTGCCGACCACGTTCTTTTCTTTTTACTATTAATTTCCACTTTTTTTTGTTCTATCTTGATTGTGGTCGCTTTTTTTTTTCCTTTAAAAAAATAATACTCCATCCGTCCGGATTTATGTGTCCACAAACATATTTTTTCAAGTCTTAAAATGTTTGTCAATTTTCGAAAGTTAAAGGATAAAGTATGAAAATTTTACTTTTTTGCCCATTTTCTAAAACTTAAAATAACAACTCAAAAACTATTTTTTTTAAAATAATGTGTTTATATTTTTGAATTTTTTTTTGTACCGTATTAAAATTCTCAATGAGATCTATCAAACAAGATCCATATTGATATCAAAATATTTTTTGTAACTACATTATCTTTGAATTTGAAAATTGCACGTAGTATCGTAGTAGACTATCAAATTGGAATGAATGGAGTATTAAATGGAGGAATTGAGAGTAAAATAGGAAATCAACAAACTCAAAATGTAATGGAAAAAAAATTGAAATTCCCAAAACGGACCAACAAATCCGGACGGAGGGAGTAACGGTAAGGACAAGTCTTCTCTCCATTTTTAGTTCCTACAAAATGTCCCATGTTTTATTTTTGTCCATACAGATTTAATTGTTTCAGTTGCATCCCTACAATTATAATACGTATAAATTGATTTCGTCCTTGCTGTTAATTCCCTAACGGAAATGACTTACTTGGTAACAGAAAATGTACGTGGACTTTTAACCGAAATGTACAACGGCTTGCGGGGCGCTATTTTCCATTGCATGCGAATAATCCAAACCATTCATTAATTTTGAAATACATTTTTGAATGTCACTGCCAAAAAATCAGCTTAATTGGATATTCATAAGTGGATGATCCTATATTAAAACTTCTCATTCAAAAATTAGGATCTTGAATTCTAATGAAAACTTGAAATTTAAATCTATCATTTACACATATCCAATTGACATAATTTTGCAGGGATATTTGAAAAATTATGTTAAAATTAATAAACAGTTTAAATTATTCACGTGGGACCCAAAAATGAGCCCCGTAAATCGTTGTACATTTTCGATTAAGAGTCGTTGTACATTTTCTGTTACCAGGTAAGCCATTTCCGTTAGGGAATTAATGACGATGATGAAATCGATTTAAATTAAAACTATAGGGATGCAATTGAAATAATTAAATTTGTAGGGACAAAAAATGAAACACGGGACATTTGTAAGGACTAAAATGAAGATACATGCGAAAAGGATAAAGAACAAAAGAGGTGTAAAACAAGACAAGAGTTAATAAAAAAACAAATGTCATTCATTTGAGTTTTCTCTTTTTTGGTGAGTAGTCACATTCTATAAAAAGGGAAGAGAATACGGGACCCGTGAGATTTGGTTGATTTGGATGGAGAGTTTGAGGGTTCACTTTGGGAAGCTTATAAGTTATAAGGGTCTAATATTGAAGGCTATGTTAATTCAGGTTATATTAAGATGAGTAGTATGTGATCATTTGCGAACAGTTGGGTGTTACAGGTTTGTTTCATAAATAAACTAAGCTTGAATTTTATTTGAATTTTGTTAAGGTTTCAAACAAGTTTGAATGAACTATTACTCGGCTAGTTTGGCTCATAAAGTAGTATAAAAAATTCAAGCTACTCGAGAGTGACTTGTGTTTGGTTTGCTTGAAGCTCGCTTGAGCTGGACCCGTCTCATAAACAACATAAGTTCGAACGTATTTTTGAAACTTGTTAAGTTTTCAAATAAAACTTGAGCAACGACCTGCTCAGCTCGTTTGGCTTTTTTTTACCTCTATACACCAGTGTGTGTGGGGCCTTACAAAAAGGATGAATGTGTAAAGTTTTTGTGCATACGTGTGGTTGTAGAAAAAAAATTTGAAATAATTAAACTGAAAGATAGGGTATCAAGTAAAAATGCTTGGTGTGAGATGAATTTTGTCACAAATAAAATAAGGGTAATTTAGTTTAAACCTCCTTAAATTATGACCCGTTTCTGAGTTACCTCCCTGAATTATGAACTTAGACACTTAACCTCTTAACCCATTTGCATTTTGACACTTACCACCTCCTGTTAGTAATTTGTGAAGAGTTCGGATGGAAAATACCATGTGACAAGCACATGACATGGTGAAAGAATATTAATGACAAATATACCTTCTTTTTCTTTTTCATTCTCAAATATCTTATACTCTCCATTTCCCTTTCATTATTTTCTCTGGCCATGGCAGAACACCTCTTTTTTTTTCCCCTCGATTCATTGGCACCAAATTTTCCGTTATCTCCTCCATGAACTCCGGTCCCAAGAATTGAAGCGTTGTGGGTGGAGGCTCACCGGAGATGTATGCAAATAAAATAAAAAGAGAAGTCAAATTTATTGAATTGTATACTTTGAGGTGTCACTAAATTCAAATCAAACATTAAAAGTAGGAAAGACCAAACCAATTGCCGCAAGCTTTGCCCTCTAATCCCATTTTTGTTGCTTTTCCCACCACAAATTTGTCTCATTGTGGGTTCAATTGGATTGAAACCCATTTTCGCCAACATTCCCAACACTCTTGGTTTTGTTCGCTTGGAATTTTATGCACATACGCACAAAGGATCTAAGATGGTTAATGGGAAGTGTAAATCAGTGGAACGATTCGGAGTGTGGTTGGTGGAGGTGGAGTGAAGATGGTTTAAATTTTTTCCGGCGAAGGGAAATGTCAATTATAAATCATGACGATGGTGGGATCTGGTTATTATGGGGGTGGGGGGCATTTGGAAAGAGGGAAAAAACATGATTAAATGAGGAGGTCTCTTTGAAGGGCATTATAGTATTTCCATATGTTCTGTTAACGGTGTTAACTTGATATAAGATTGGTATACCTTGGAGGGAGTCAAGTGGCATGATTTAAACATTAAGGCGGTAAAGTGAAAAACGATCTTTTTAGTGGAGCCTACTGTAATTTTCTTGGTATGTTTTTGAACTGTAAAGAAAATAATTTCCAATTGATCATCAAGAAAGTAAACGGCCGTTGTTCCCTTGATTAATCTACGCTAGCCTGGCCAACAAGATTCTCGCCGTGTAATCTCTCCACCGTCATCTCAACCCCGTCGCCCCACTCCCACCATCATCACCACCTCCTTTACCGGCGGCGCTCCAAGTAATGGCTACTCTGAGACTGTCGATCGTGGCCCTATCCCTATCCCTGCTGGCGTTTCTGGCCGAGCCGAGCAGCGACACGAACCCCGTGTACTCGCCGTGCTCCGACACCAAGGTCCAGAAATCCGACGGGTTCAGCTTCGCGATCGCCTTCGCGGCTCGAACTGCCTTCTTCGTCAACTCGTCGGTCCAGCTCTCCCCCTGCGACAGGAGGCTTTCTCTCTCCTCATCGTCCAACGCTCAGATCGCAGTCTTCCGCCCTAAGGTCGACGAGATCTCTCTTCTCACCATCAACACCACCACCGGCTTTACTCCGGTATAACCCTAGTCTCACTCCCTGTCTCTCCATATATGTTGAACTATGTATTAGTGTGTATTTACGGAAAATTGAAGTTGGATCTTCGTTGGTCAAGGTCTAGGGTTTTGAAATAAGGATCTTTTTGGGGAGTGAAGCGAAAGAATGAAGGAAAATTTATATTTAAGAAATTGGCAAAAAACCCAAATCCCATGCCAAAACCAATATTTGGCGTCGATTGATTGAGTAAAATGAGCCCTATCCCCCGTTCCTTTTCTGGTTTTCATGAGTTTTCATGACTAATAGCTTAAGACAGCACTGAGCTACATAGAGAAACAATAATGACGCAAATCCCATGCCAAAGCCAATATTTGGCATCGGAATTGCAAAAAACCCTCTCCACCCTCGTGCAATGCTGCTGTTGTTGTTGTTGTTGTGTGTACTGCGTCAAGCAACTAGTAATGTGTTTTAAGCACTGCATTTGGTTTCGTCATTTGCCTTCTGTTTTCAGATTTGTCCGTGTAGTGAGTTCTTTATATTTTTTGTTGTGATTTGATAACATCAACATGACAACATATACAGTAATAAGTTGCTATGCATAGACAATTCTTTACCCTAATCTCACCTCTTCACTTCCTGCCTCTCCATATGCATACATTTTGTATGTGTATATTTACAGAGAAGCGAAGTTGGATCTTCCTTGGTCAAGCTCTAGGGTTTTGAAAATAGGGATCTTATAGGGAATGAACTGAAAGAGTGAAGGAAAGTTCCTATTTCGATCTTGTTGCTAATTTAGACCGCAACAAGTTGGAATGACTGGTTGCAGTATGCTAGGCAGCTGGGGATAAGAATCTTAAGTTTCGGGCACTTTGGTTTTTATCATTGGAAATTTGGAAGAGAAAGGGTGGAAGACAAGAGAAGAGGTGTCCATACAACTGTATGTTTGTAGCCACGTATATGTATAGGTATGTAACTTGTTGGTCAGTAGGGATACATAACATTGAACTTAGATCTTTTTGGGCCCAGCTCTAGTGTTTTGATAAATGGGATCTGTTTGGTTGTGCAGAAATTGGGGAAGACAATTGCAACTTGTTTTTCATTGCTTATTTAGACATCAAGGTGTAGAGGATCCCGTGAATCAGGGCAATCCCAAGTCTTCACTACATCTCTATTCTTCTCCCTGTCTGTACACGTGCGTATATTTATGTTTTGGGTATCTTGAAAATGCTGGTTAGTAGGTAATGCTATTGGGTTTCAATATTGTTTTTTTTTATCTCTTCGTTGCTGCAAATATAGGGTAAAAAACAAGAAACAGGGTAAAGGAAATTTCTGTTTGGTCGCTTATTGTAAATTTAGACTGGAGAAAGTGGAAATGACTGCATGAAGCAGGGCAAAAAAAAAAAGGATGGGTAGATGTTTGGGGCTCTAGAGTTTTAATTTGTGGGATTTGAATTATTGTTGAAAGAGCTGGGAAGAGAAAGGGTAGAGTAAGAATTTAAGAAGTGTGAAACCTTCAAGTATTTGTATCATGACTTCGTAATATGGCCAAACTGGTCAACTTCCCCCAGATTTATTACATCTGCTTAGAAGTTGGATAATACCCACATCTCTTCAGTTAACGTGCCATCCCTTCTCTCTTGTAGGGTTGCTTTAGCGACTATCTTGCACAAAAAAACCTGCTGGTATTCCTAGTGCCTAAAGTAAATTAGCTTAAGTTCCTCTGTATGGTAGCTCATAATAATGACAACCCTGGGTAGCGTGTTGGGTCATCTGTCTTATTGCTTTGTTTCTAGCTTTGGCATTCTTTGGAACCTCGTTAGGTCTTCATGAGATGGCCAAACCATCGCCTCAACTTCCCTTGGATGGTGAACAACCCTTGAATTTCTCTTCTTTGGAGTGCCTTTGCTTGTACTTTCACTGCCAAATATAACACGTTGTGGTGTCTCGTGCTCTAAACCTTGGGTGTTATATATCTAGCGCGACTCATGTAAAATGGATAATTACAATATTTTGGGGCAGGATTTGGAACGGGTACTGGAAATGTTTGTGCTACATAGTTAAAATAGTTGGTCAAAGTATCTTGCAGACGATTATGTTGATATTGTTGTGTTTGTGTAGTTTATGATGTTACATTTGAGTTTGGTTGTATAAGCCTATATGGTAGGAGAAATGGAAGTGCAATAAATTAATGCATTTAGCCAACATTGACTAGTCATTACGGCCTAAGGGTATGTACTAAAATTTATTTAAGTTCCAAACACAAGATTGAGTGCGATTCTGTTCACCCTCATTAAAATAGGGTGACCATGACCCTCAATCTTATTGGTCGAAATGGTGTAAGAGAACACCCATGCAGTACACTTTTTGGTAAGGATGAGATTACTTTTTGGTGGGATCCACACTATCTTAACCAATAGGAGTGAGGGTAGGTAATGTTCACCCTCCTTTAATGAGGGTGAACAAAATTAAACTCCAAAATCTTGCATGGTTGACCCAGTTACTTTTGCACACTTGGACTTTCTTCATATAGATATTCAGATATAGTATTGAGAAAGGTAACTTTTTGCAAGGATTTTTAGTTTATTGTGAGAAGTCTGCTATTAATTTGTCAACTTTTTTTTTTAATTGGAAAATTTGTCCTGCGCTACAGGCATACTGCTAAACACCGTATCCGTATATGTAAACTTGGATAATGGATCTTCAATGCTCTTGATTAGGAGAAGCAGAAAAAGATTGATACTGAGGAAATGAAGTTATGGGTTCTCACAATTCGTCCAACACATAACAGTCTTAGAAAACCTTTGGAGTTTCGATCTGTAAGGACTAATGACTCTAGAGCCTTGCACCGATAAAAATGACTGAAGTTGCAACCAACAAAAAAATTCCAATGCCTAGCCTAACTGGTAAGGAATTTGCAGTGTTGGCAAATGCCAGCTAAGAAGCTAGCTAATACTGCAGGAGAGAGAGTTTGACCTATTTGTTAGTATTTGCTAAAATTCAAACTTTTTGAATCTCTGTTTTGCAGCATTTTAGTTTCTAAAACCAGTTTTCTAGTGCATTTTTTTCTCGAAAAATAAAGATGTCCATAGAATGCAAATTATAAAAAGGGTATAATCCTTGCAGGAATACGGACGAGCTTTCTAGAACAACCACCCTGTTAAGTATCAAATTGTACGAGTATTTAATGTGGGCTAACTCGATTTTGACATTCTAAAAACATATTGATCTTATTTGAAAAGCTACTGAAATATCTGATTCTAAACTATGTAGTTGAGATCGTACTGTTTTCAATGTGTACAATGTAGGAGTTGCAAACACAGGGAAAGTAGTGACTTCATCCCAATTTTGGCAGCGTACACTGCATAGAATAATCTCCTTGCATAATCAGCTTGAGTATATGGATTTGGCTACTTCAATGTTTTGATCTTTTGTGGATTTTCTACTTATTTGTTGGCCGAAAACTTGTACCAAAAGGTGGATTCTTAATCTTCTTACTATGTCCATCATGAAGTGCTCTCCAAGGCATGTGCCCCGTATAGGGAGCTTTGCCTTGCCCATCCCTAGGTCTAGATCTTTATTTTGTACCCTTGGGTGGATTTCTCTTGTCGTAGAATGACAAACCAAGAGTCGGGTTAAGTTTCTATTGTTTGTGAGAATTCAAGTTGAGTAACCTTTGAGTAACCTTACTAGACCAAAAAAGAGCGAACTTGATTTGTGAATCTAGTTGAGCAAATTCTGGCGTTGGCGGCTGGTTGCAATTTGGAGGAGATCCAATAAACATGTTCGGCTCTAGGCTTCAACTTTTTTCCGAAGTTTTTGTCAGAAACAGAGAACCTGGGCTTAATTCACTTAACATAGGTGCTTCAAAGATGCTTTTATTGGAGCAAGCCTGAAGTTGTGTGAAAGGCGTCTTACTTGTTGTAAGGTGTAGTCCCGTATGAAGAAAGAGACTAGGAACTAAGTTATTCTTTGCTCAACTTCTTCAAAATATATTAAGGTCTTTGAGCCTTCAGTTTCTTAGTTCAGGGAAAAGTTGTAACTCTTTTCTTTTGAGTCATCGAAGAGTATCTCGTTTTTTTTTTCCTTGTTGAAAATTGAAGCCTCACTTTAGAAGAGACCTTTCTAATCTGCATGTTAATAGCTAGATCAGTGGCTTTCACAGCTAGTCGTAATGTTATTTGCTGTCTAGTGATTCGATACAAGTAATAGTCATGTGGTGCAGTGCGCTCTTAATCTCTTGCAAGTCATTGTGGATTTTCCAGGATTCTACTGGTGGGTACATGGTTGCATTTGCTGGTCAAAAATATGCTGCCAGATCTCTCCCTGCATTTGTTGCAAACAGTACATACACTGTAACCAGCTTTACTCTTGTAAGGATTTGCTATGTTACACTTTCAATTTTTCCACTTGAACTTAACCTGTCGGCTGTTGCATATATTCGACATAATTTATGTTGTGAATGCAGGCTCTTGAATTCCAGAAGGGTAGGCTGCAAAACTTGTATTGGAAGAGAGATGGCTGTGCTGCATGCTCGGGCAACTCTAGCTTTGTGTGCCTGAATAACCAGGACTGTGCAATCAAAACAAACAGTTGTAAGAACCGTGGGGGTTCTGTGGATTGCAGCCTTGGGATACAACTGGCATTCTCCGGCACAGATAAGCACGAGGCTGTTTTCAACTCCTGGTATGAAGTGAGTAACCTTCGCCAGTACTCCCTCTATGGCCTCTATTCGAATCTCAAGGGTTCTCTAACTAGTCAATATAACAGTTTCTTCTGATGGAGTTTCAAGTGGTAATGTAGCTCTATGGTGGTTCCTATCCTTTTGAATTTTGTTTTTTTGCTTTAAAAATTCATGTGTATCTTTCCATGTTGTATTTGTATTGTCATCGTCTCCCATCCTCAAAGAACTACTACATCTTCTCCTTCCAAACCGTGTTTGTGTAAATTTGTCGCGTCTTGCAGGCTCTGTGATTACTTAAAAGAGAGATTATTGGATGAACATTTTCTCAGCATGATTGTTTGGGCATATATTTTCCTTGCATGGGCTCGATCAATAGCGTCGAGATGATATTAGCGAGGCTGAAATTCTTTTTTTTTTTTGCCATTCCATATACATTAGTGGGGGTTAGCGGGAGAGTTAGTGAGTTAGTCCAGGCGGGGTCTAGAAGATATCCATAGCCCTAAACCCCAAACGCCTTTGTTGAAGATCGAACCTTGGTATCGCTTGGAGGAGAATCACGAATTCAAAAGGGTACCTGCCATCTAGATAAAATGTAGTACTATTTTTGTACAAAGCTTTTTCTGTTCGTAAATATTGTTGTGCAAAGTTTTGTGGCCTAAATTGTTGTCCTTTCATTTTAATCCACCTTTCATTTTAAACCAAAACCACCACCATTGTGACTCAATAATTTCGAAGTATGTCACTAGTCATACCATTCTGATGAGTTTTGCTATATCCAAGTTGGTTGTAAGTCATTTCCCTGCATGAAATTGATTTACCTCCATGTATTAAACGGTGCAAAACTTGAAATATGAAACTCTCTCTTAAAGAATTACTCGATCCGTCTTAAAAAGTTGGCCCATCTTTCTTTTTTGAATTGTTCCAAACTTGTTATCCATTTTAAATGGAAAGTACTAGGCGTACATAATTTTTTGTTCAGAAATCATACAAATAGTTAATTTGGGACCGCTCTGGGTCCTATTTAAAACTACATAAATCGATGGAGCATTTACCGATATCTAATTGAGCTGATTTTATACGGTGTACTAGTAAACATTATTTTGAAAAACTTGAATGACTCCGATTATCTGTGTGGGACCCGTAATGGGCCCATATCAACTGATTTGTATGATTTCTGTACAAAAAATTCTGTACGCCTATGTTTATCGATTTTATTGATTATGGTACGGTATTTTTAGGGTTGAGAATAGAGTAGGCGTATAACTACTCTCTATTGTAAACCCTGTTACAATTGATCAATACCAAAAAATTCCCTCTGGCTCCCGTGGAGGTACCCGGTTTTGGGGAATCACGTAAATTCTGTGTCGATTTCTTTACTGTTTCATATAGTGTGTGGTGTTTACGCTTACAAACTCTTTGAATACACTAAAGGATTTCTAAAAGGGTTCTAATTAGATCGTCGGAGAGTATTTCCGGTCAAAAGGGTCCTCCT
>JAXBDA010005465.1:11345-24357 GCA_036023075.1 Gaultheria prostrata
CGATTTCTTTACTGTTTCATATAGTGTGTGGTGTTTACGCTTACAAACTCTTTGAATACACTAAAGGATTTCTAAAAGGGTTCTAATTAGATCGTCGGAGAGTATTTCCGGTCAAAAGGGTCCTCCTCCTTGACCTGAGTACCTCTAATGGGTTTTACTTGTTTGATCATGGGGAGAGTATTCAATAGTCTCAGAGCACGGCCGCGTGGTGCTCCTGATCATTCCAGCACTACATAATTATGTGAGGTCCATATACTTAGTCGTGGATCCCACGAGAATGTGTGGTGTTGAAGCGTTCCGAAGCATCACATGACCGTGTTCTGGGAGCACTAAATAATTAGACAGTAAAAATTATCTTTATGAGAATGTAGTTGCCTAATTTCGAGAGTTCAGTAGTGTGAGTAAATTTGGTTGGGGAACCATATGGATTACGCGTTTTGGCAATTAAAAGAATCTAAAACCAGTTTTCTGAAAACTGTTTCCAGGCCCAAAGCTGTTTTTTTTTAGAAGCTACGATTTGGATAGTTATTTCCACATTAACAAGCTTCACCAAGAATGAACTTAAATCATTGAAATAAAATAGGAATATGATAAATAAAAAAAACTAGGAATGAGTTAAGCAATAGATTTACTGCATATATATATATATTTTTTTGAATAGTAAATTTTTTTATTAATCTCTAAAGAATTACAAGGATTAAAAGGATAAAAGTGAGACAACAACCCAACTAGATGAGACAAAAGTCCACTCGACGAAACCCCACAATAAGAAAGATAAAGGTTAACAAGATGCCAACCGAACAAGAAACAATCTCCAGGACATACCCTGAGAGATCAAAATTTGACAAAAGCAAAAGAAAATAACAATCGAATTATAGGGATTCCAAAAATGCTCTTCATGAGCCTAAACAGAAAGTCATCAATTGTGAACTCTCTTCTTCCCCTGTGAGAATGGTAAAACCATTGCATCCCCAAAATGAAAAAAAAAAAAAAAAAAAAAGGAAAAGGAAAAGAAAAGCACATCATGTGTTTATTCCAAGGGGATGAACTGTGAGCCTGTGAGGAATTTAATTACCGAGGTCCTTCGGGACCTCCCCTTCATTTTCACCGGCATTTATGTTGCCTGCTATGTGGTGCTCCGGGGCCACGATCTCAAGATCGCTAATTACGCAGCTAGGACCAGGAATGTCCTTCTGATAAAATGCCACATTTGAATCCATGAACCAGTTATCATTCATCAACTCCTGGACCCATGTTGGGTAAACTGAACTACCCAAATCTTCCACTCCCACCATTTCACCAGGAGGAGGAGGAGCCATTGCCTGCTGACGCGGCCCTCCTTCCCTTTCCCCAAGCGGAGGAGGAGGAGGAGCCGTTGCCTGCTGAGGCGGCCCTCCTTCCCTTTCCTCAAGAGGAGGAGGAGGAGGAGCAGCCGTTGCCTGCTGACGCGGCCGTCTTTCCCTTTCCTCAATCTCCTTGAGCTTATCAGCTACCAACAAAGATAGCTTCTTTAGCCTCTCTACATCTAGTTCTCTGAAATCTTTACCTTCATATAT
Source organism: Gaultheria prostrata (assembly GCA_036023075.1). Classification (NCBI taxonomy): domain Eukaryota; kingdom Viridiplantae; phylum Streptophyta; class Magnoliopsida; order Ericales; family Ericaceae; genus Gaultheria; species Gaultheria prostrata. Next base: position 12,902 of record JAXBDA010005465.1, read on the forward strand.
TTGGTTCATATCCTCTTGAGCCTCTTTCATGTCATTTTTCTTCTTTTCCCTGGCATTTCTCGCGATTTCACTGGTGATCCTCTGCGTGAGGTAACCTTCCTGTGTCAACATCTTTTGGCTTCTTTCCACCATTGGCATGCTCATGAACTTCTCGAACAATCCTTTGACGACTTCGTAAGACGGGAAAAATGCCGGATCAGCCTCTCCTGGACTGTAAATAACACAACATGACTTCACGTCTGATAATATTGAAAGCTCTTTAGTTTTCTTAAACATGCCCGCCCTTCTTTTTTTCAGGGCAACTTTTCTTGCGTAGTCGTTGACTATCCTTGTGAGTGTAATTTTACGTCTTGCCATTTCTGGTGCTTTGACGTACTCTACACAATAACACCTGCCACTATTTATAGTGTAGGAAAGGGTTGGACCCGCGGGCCGTGCAGCGCACCAAGCAGCACTGCTTCCCAGCCATCCAAAAATATTTTCAATGGTCTGGATTCAAAGATGCTTTTCTTACCGGTCAAAGTGCTTTATTACCGGTTATAAAGCTTCGGCGAATCTGGAACATTAATCTTGATAAAATATGAAAATGTACTACTATTGTTGTACAAAGTTCGGCGTACCTTAATTGTTGTCCTTTCATATTAACGCAAAAAAAAAAAAAAAAATACCCCTCAACAAAAGTTGGTTCTAAATCCTTATCCTGCATAAACTTGATTAACCTCCTTGTGTGAAATGCAGCAAATTTGCTGTCTGTGTTGGTCAAGTGGTCTTTTAAAGATTCTGAAAATTTTGTTGACTAACTTAGAGATTTCTGTAATGTGTGTAAATTTGGTAGGGAAATAATAATAAGTATACTTTTTGGTAAGTAAGAAACATATTCAAACCCAACGTGTTGACCGTATTAAATCCACTGTTAAAACAAGTTCAATGCGTCGCAAGAGTAAAGGTTCGTCGAGTTAAAATATTCAATTCAACTGTTAACTCCAATTTTGAGAAATTTAAATAGGCATCCTCTTTGGGAATCCTACTTAAGTTTCCATACATGATCATTATTAGTTAGGTATACATCCTGACATTGGATAACTGGACATTATGCCCTCATTAAGTTCGTTATTGGTAAATATATACTTCTAATGACACTTATTACATTTTCCATAATTAGTTATCTATATAGACGATTAGTGTTACCTTAATCTACGGGTGATGAGATTCAGTTTATACCCAATATATTCAATCCCATAACTGTGAGGCAATGAATTCCAAATATTTAAATCTCAAACAATTATAGAACACACAAACATTCTACTGGGTTGTGTCAAAAGTGGCATCAAACATTCTTCTGTGTTCACAACAATTAATCTTGTGGGTATTGAAAAGGTATACTGGTTTTCTTCTTTCAATAATTTTTTGCGCGATTCAAAATTTTTGGACATCTCCCCAGTCAGTAATGTGGTGTTCATCTCTTTGTTCCTTTGCCTTTTATTTAATTCTTAACTTCCTCTTTCATGCTCACTTCATCGAACTATTATTTGCCAACTATTTCAACATTACGGTGTTTTACGAGTTATGTGATTAATTTTTTTCTCAAAACGGTAACAGATGATATGATTAATCCTAAGAAAATTACATTATTTGGCTCGGTGTGCCCCCATGGATTTGGTAACACAATATCACTCCTTGCGACCGTTCTGAAAAATAGACTTTCGGGTGCAATATCATATGGCATAGAAGACTTAATTGAAGTTTTTCCTAACACCAATTGGTTATAGGAGAGATGGTGGAAAAGCGGTTCGACAAATGGTATCAGAGCCAGGAGGTCATGAGTTTGAATCGCTGGAGCATCATAGTGAGGGAGGGATTGTTGGGCCCAGAGTGACCCCATGGATTTGATTGCACAATGTCACTCATTGCGACCGCTCTAAAAAACAGACTTGCGAGTGTGATGTCGAATGCCATAAAAGACTTAATTGAAACCCCCCTAACACCAATTGGTTTTAGGAGAGATGGTGAAAAAGCGGTCCGACAAGTGGTATTAGAGTCAGGAGGTCATGGGTTTGAGTTGTGGGAGTGTCATCGTGAGGGAGAGATTGTTGGGCCCGAGTGCCCCCATGGATTTTGGTTACACAATGCCACTCTTTGCGACCGCTTTTAAAAAATAGACTTGCTGGTGCGTTGTTAAATGCCATAAAAGACTTAATTGAAGCCCAACCTAACACCAATGGGTTTTAGGAGAGATGGTGGAAAAGCGGTCCGACATACATCAAGCAGTAGACTCACCCCTAAAAAGGGAACCAAGCAACCACAATGGTTGGGACTCAGCCTAATGGTTATACCCTGAACTAGACAAAAATTTCTCAACAAAAAAAAACAAACAATTCACCATAAGTTTCGATTGAAATCTAATCGAAAAAAGAAAAAGTGAAAAGAACAGGAAAAAAACCCATAACACACAAACCATCCTAATCTGTCACAGGTAGAACCACTGCAACCATGACCATACACCACAGATCTCCAATGACCTCGAGATGCTAACTAGAACCACAACCATGAACGTCGACCCACGTCGACCATGCCGTAGCGACGTTGGAGGAAGAGCGATGGAGGAGGGATCGGTGATGAAAGGAAAAAAGGGGATAACAAAAAGAAATTCTTAGATCTGATATTAGGGGTGAGTATGGATCGGATTGGTTCGGTTTTGTAGTAAATCAAGAACCAAACCACTACCTACGGATTATAAATTTGGAGAACCAAACAACCCATAAAAGGCATAGAACCAAACCAATCCAAACCATTAAGATACGGATCGGTTTCGGTTTCGAACCACGGTTTGCTTAGAATTGAGATATTATTTCTGTAAACTATTTAAAGTACTTAAAATTTTGAAGATTAATAAACCAAAACTTATATTAAATCCGATTCCAATAAAATATCATTAAAATTAATCATGGTAGTGAAGAAAATCAAGGAATAGGAATATTCAATGACCAAATCATGTATAGAAATTTAGAAAAATAGAAACATGCTGTGGAATCAAAATTGGAATGGAGAATTTCATTAGCAAATTTATTGGGTATGACTAAACCACTATTGGTGTATTGAAATTAAGGGAATAAGTTATGAATCTTAGGCAAAATAAAATCTTGCACAGAGAAGGAATAATGAATAAATTAAATTAGGATGTTAGTTAACTATGGCTTATATATATATATACATTTATATATAATATACACGGTTCAGATCGGATTGAGACCAGAACCATGAACGTAAATCTACAAACCAAACCATTGAATACGGATTCTAATTTTTTTAAACTAGGACCAAACCACGTTACTAAAAAACCGAACCAAACCAATCGGTTTGGATCGGTTTGACGGGTTTTCTGCTCACCTCTATCTGATATTGAGAGAGAAAACCCTCATAGAAAGGGAGGAGTTATTAAAAGTGAAAATCCATCACAGAGGAGGAAGAGAAACATAACTACCAAGGGCAAAGCCCTCCCCTCCCGCCACTACACAAGGGTGGTGAAATCTAGGGAAAGAGGGAGGAAGGAAGAAAGGTGGCTAGGTTTTTTCTCAGAGACAATTAACTTACCATGTAGGTGGACTTTAAAAGCGCGAGTTCTTGTAAATATAACATCTTCATTGCATTATTCTGAAATTTATTTGAGAGACAGGTTATTTACCTTGTTGGGATCGCCTATCTCGCTCGCCGATTAGGGCTTTTGCACCGGTGAGGAACTCGGTTGGTGGTGGAGGTTTCACACCAGTGAGGATCTCGATTTGCTCGCCGCCTTGAGGATCATGATTTCACGGCAACCAATTCATCACCGAAATAGGGTGCTTCAGTATCTTTGCTTTGAGGTTTCCTTTTATTTCTGATAATGGGATTTGAGGAAGTGCCAAATGGGGTAATGGGTTGTTTGATTATAGGATGTTGGGGGCGTGATTTATGGGATTAGGACCAGACGATTTTAAGGATGTGAAAAGATTTAGGGGATTAGGACATAACGGTTTTAAGAATGTGAACAATTGGTGAATCCCACAATCTAAATGTCAAAGGAAATTACATATGGATGGCAACGGGTAAAAGGCATGGATCGGGAGATTCTATTCCACCCCTCGATCTCCAATTGGAAATTTGTTTTCCATCCCTACCTCCATACCCAGAAGGGATAATGGACAATCCACCATACCCACCTCCCATTGGGGATCGGCTATGTTCGGGTAATCCATATCCAAACTAATTGAACAAGAGAGAAGGATAACATCTAACTAAAAATAATTTACCTTTCATGTAGTAAAAAAAGGGGGAATTTATCGAAATAGTCCCTCTAGTTTGACCCGTGTCTCAATTTCGTCCCTCTAGTTTTAATTTCATTCTAACGAACTCTGTAGTTTTAATTTTGGTCGAATTTGGTCCAATCGATAACAGACTATCAAAATTGACGGAATTCCCAATTTGGGGTTTTTTTAAGGGTAGACTTGTCATTTAATCCCCTCCCTTCTGCCCAATACCATAACCCTAACTCCCTTTACCCCTTCTTTTACCCTATTCACTCGTCTCTCACTCTCTTCGACGCACGAAGAATTTCACACAGATCGAGATCAATAATTTAGGGTTTGAGAATTTTAAAGATCAACATCAAGAATTTCAAAGATCAAGACCAAGTTCTCTCACACAGATCAATACTTACATCGAACCCAATGTGGAGCTTTAGGGTTGGAGATCAGGAACCCGATTATGGTATGAAAATCAAGCCTTCTTGTTTATGTTTTGTCCCATTTTTTAAGGGTTTTGTCTCTTTGTTTACTTGTTTAATGCTTTGGCCTTCTCTTGTACACTTACACAGTTATACATGTCTATGTGTGTACACATACATATGTGTGTGTCAACGTTTGTTAGTGGCTCCATATTATGCGCACTGATTGCATATATTTTATGATTTCAATTCCTTTTCTAGTGGTCCCATATGGTATTTTCCCTTTGTGTATCAGGTTCAGATAAAAATCTTTTCACCATAAGCCTGCATTATAATGGTATACTAAAGACTGGTATAAATGTTAGATGCTATCTCGGGGGTAACAGAGGCTTCATTGATTGGGTTGACATTGACCAAACAAGCTTTATAGAAATAGGAAACACGGTGGCTATCACAAAATCATACCCGCCCCATGTTTAACCGGGGATTTTTTAAGTCCTACCATATCCGCTCCAATTGGATGAAAAGATCGGATAATATCCGCTTCCAAATAGGCGGGGCGGAGCGGGTAGCCATCGGGTTTGGGGGAAATTGCCATCCCTAAAATAACAGGGTCAGAATTTTTTTAAAAAAAATGGAGTTTTTGGTATGATTTAAAACTTAGGACGTCAAGTTAAGTATTCAATCTTATTAGGATGGATACCTAAATAGGTTTATGAAACAGGACCCCTATTTAACTTCCCTGTAAGTTTTCAAGAAAATAGTGTCGAAGTTTATTTTTCCAATTTTACGCTGATTAATATGTACTCTACTTGTTAAGGAAACTGATACGAGGAATAATTTTTACTTCAACAATTAAACAATTAAGGGTGAAGATTTGTGGACTTAATGTGTGTAATCCTTCAGTCATGTCACAACATTGATTCCGAGGGTTAAGACGCGGTGGTCAAGGCCTGAGACTCAAGGGTTTGCGCCTCTTATAGGTGGATTTTTGAATTGAAACTTCAAATGTGCTATCAACTCTTCTGGAGCCAAAACCTGGCTCAGTGATTGAAATGAGTCACATCTCCAGTGGACGGGAGATGGGTCCCCCAGGATTAGTTGTGCAAAACCTAGCTCAGTGATACAGCGAAACGTATGAACTAAAGATTAACATACAACAAGGACAATCACAAATAATATTTGAACAAGAAATACTCTCTCCTAAAAGAAACGATTAGAGAAAACTCTTAATTTTTCATTTGTCATTAATCACCTATTAGCCCTGAAGCTTACAGTATTATTTATAAGGTCGTAGAAACTCTAAACAAACTAGGAAACAAAATAATTATAAGTTTATATTGCTAATCAAGCCTTAACTATTTACCCAAAAAAAAAAATATCAAGCCTTAACTAAGGAAATATGAAAATTATTCACAAAGAAAAATTCTAAGTTGCCTAGGAAATCAAACACTAGAAAGAAATATAAGGTAGCTAAAACAGGCGGTAATTAAAACAGAATTTCCTACTAAAAATTATATAAACAAATTAAATATTTTCTAAAACAACAAATTTGACGATTCGAAAGCCTAATAGAAGGAATTAGGCCGAAAGCCACTAATGAGCCTTGACTGTTGGCCACTTTGCATCAGCTCTAAGACCCACCATTCAATCCACCACCCACTAGTTCCGTTTGGGCCATAAACGGTTCAAACGCTCAAGAAATGTGGATGCGACCCACTCTGTATCACCTTGAGTTATCAAAAAGGTTATCTTACAACAATTTTAGTTTTGATATGAACCGTTTGATGAAGACTAATGCAATTTCAAAATTACAGGAAAGTAAACTAAACTAAACATAATGACCTACGAAGAGCTGACAGCTAACTGGTTGTCATAACCATGTTGGACACGTCAGGATACGTCATTAATATTACTACTAATTTTAAGCAGGAGACACACAGGCAACATGTTGGAAATTTGCGTATGAGGTTAGCACGGTTCTGGACTTGGCCGAACAGAACTGTGGGATACTCTATCACTAGAACAAGATAACGGGGGGGGGGGAACAAAATTTTGTGAAGCTTTGGGTGGTGTTAGGGGATTTTTCTTGGGTTTTATACAAAACCAGAAATACAAGCTTATAGCAATTCACATGGGCCTTCAACCCTTCGAGCGAAATGCGGCAAATGAAAAGGAAAATTCATGGACCAACCCCATCATCTCCACCCTGTAGGAACTAGGAGATCACCCACTCAATTGACAATCATAGGTTTGACAGCTTCTTGCTTTGGCGCTTCAGCTCTTGAGAGATTTGGAAAAAAAGAGAGAAGGATATCCGTCAAGCTCTTTCAAGGTTTTGAGTCTAATACTACCGTTGTAGGCACTCGGCAGCAGGGACGCAGCCGGGATTTGGTTTAGGAAGTTGCACTTTTTGATGGAAGTTCACTGATAATTGTTTTATTTTGTTCGTAAAAATACAAAGCGAAAGTGTACCGTAAAATCACGTTTTATCTTGAGTTTTATTTTTTTTGTTACAAATAACAAAAAACTTGATTCAACTATCTTGTGGTCATTAAATGAAAGCCACAAAGATATTATTTGTATGATCCAAACCGTCTATTTTTTTCAATTACTATATTTCCATTATATGTGTAAAAAATCAAGTTATTTGAGTATTGATAAGTACCATATTGACTTCCACCAATGTTAAAAAAAATTATTTTTTCGGAACGGGGGTGGCATCTGTCACCTCCCCTCGGGTACGAAAATTGTTGGTATTGATGTGGGCAATCAACTCATGCAACTGAGAGATGAAAGGTCTCAGACACTCAAAAGTCTTGAATTTCCAGCCTAGCTCTAACTATTTCAAAATATTGTTGTGGCCTAATTCGCAAAGCTCAATAGTCGAGATCTAAGTCCAAACCATTCTCTGGAGTAAAAAGATAAGGCTAATGGACCCAAGGCCCAAGCCAAACCAAGCATAGGCCCTTGGACCTCGGACTATGGGTCATGGTCTGGGGTCCAACCCTTTTTTAGGCCACTCTTGAAACTTATATGCCCACCAATGGTTCTTCTTTAACCTATATGGGATCAACAGGTTAGGGGTTCAAACCTAAGGGCAACCAATTATGTAATATCCAAGACTTAATCTACGCCAATCTATCCCTCCCCAAAACCATTAGTGGCAATCAATGTGGTGTTGATATATAAGGTAGTAATATTTTATTATCAGTAATGGTTTCTTCATAATCGGGTGTTCTGGCCGTTCCATGCATGCACCTCGATTAATTTTGAAACCTTGAATTTTTCAAGGGCGAAATCTCTAATGGCTCCAAGTTTTACTAATGATGTATACAGGAGCCAAACCTGCAAGGTCAAAAAATAAAATAACTTTCCATTTGTTTTCATGCTTCTACTTGACCAACCGGAGTTAGATTGCCACCACTACTTCCTATTTTGACTGGTTAACTAGACACTTCACTCAATCACTCTACGTACTAATCAAAGATGGAGTCAGGAAGTAGCTAGTGCCAACGATACCACTACTACAGCTTTAGAAAATGCTACTACTATTTGGAGGACAAAATACTTGGGGCTGAGCATTGAGGGCTGGGGTGTCAGATTTCTTTGGGTGGTGCAGAGGATATGGGAAAGGGTGCGGTGTCTTAGTTTGGGTTTGGATTCTAGGTTTTGTGTTGTCATTTTGGCAACATTTAGGTGTTTTATTCTTAGTTTATCGTATTTTTTTCCTCGTAAAAAATTGAGAGGCTGAGAGGTAGGTTGAGATTTAGTGAGTAACTCTATAAGAATCTTGTATATTCTTCGAAGCTCTCTCAATGCTTGTCTTTTCCTATTGCACTGATTTCATTTCTACCTTTGGGATTAAGAAAAAAAAAAATCCGATAAAAAAAAGAAAAGAAAGTGTTACTATTATAGTAAAAAAAACTATTTTTACTACTAAACTCTATGATCATGCCATTTGTTTTTCATATCTCTTAAATCATAACTAGTTGTCTAGTTCTCTATAACTTTTACTTTTTATGATAAAGAAGACCCAAATAAGTGGTCCAAAGTCAAATCTAATGACCTTGGTGAAATATAAAAAGAAATATAGGTCTCATAAGTCTATCGGTCTTGGCTACGATGGTGATGAAGATTGAAGAGGATGTCATTAGAAGGATTGCTCTTACGGAGGATGAGCGCTAGCTTCTTTGCTTCATGTGGTTAGGTGTTTGTTAGGAAGTGGAGGCTTTAGGGTTAGTTGTGGTTGCATCTCTTTGTTTGGTTTTGTTTAGTTTTCCTTAGGGCTGCGTCAGGTTTGGTGGTTTTCTTTGTTCATTTGGGTGTTCTTCTTGGTTGGCTTCTTGCCAATTGAGGGTGTTGGTTTTTTTTCTTCTTGGGTCCTGTCGGCATGTGATTGTCGGTGGTGGTTTCCTTCTTCGAAGGTTTTCCCCTCCTCCGGCTTGATGCTTTTGCTTTGGATCCCTTTAATCTTTGTAATTTGTTTCCAAAGATTAATAAAAAAATTCGCCGTTCAAAAAAAAATATATATATATATGTATAGAAAATAAAATTTTTGAGATTTTTTGTTAAATATTTTGACCTCTACCAAGCTCTTTTATTTACTGAAAGAAAATGCATTGATGCAACAAAATAAAAAACTTATCTCTCCTCATTCTCAAATGGAGTTGCTCTTTCTCAACACCTATTCCTCAAGATGACTATACGTTATTTTAAGTGAAAGATATTTGCAAGTCTGTTGAAAAATATTATCCTTTCTGACTGCACAGAATAATGAAAATACATTTGAAATTTAAGTTGGAAAATTACAAATTTGGTGTTTCTAATCATCTTTAGTATTAAGTGCCATTTTAGAAAATTCCACAATTATTCCTTTTCGATTACCCAATGGAATGGACGATGAACTTTCCTCAGTTTCTTGACCATGTACATTGAGAAAGACATCGCCAAAGGTTTTCGTGTTCATTTTATTATACATACTTTCAATGACATTAAAGTGCGTCGATCACAATTTAAAATGCCTTACTTTTATAATGAATTAATCGAGTGAAGAAACACTGTTTTGTGTTACTTTACATGCACATGAGAAACATAGTTAAAAACATAGATTTTACTTTATTTTTTAAGTCGATAAATATTCGTATTATAAATTTATACACATTCGATATCATCAAGTTAAAATCCGGACTCCGTCCCTGCTGGCAACCACGCTAAGGTTGCTTGCAAAACTATATTTATACTCTCCACCAATAATGGTGGTTTCAAAAGAGATGTTACACCAACCAAAATTATGATGGGTTAAGCATACATATGTAAATATTACTATATATTGTAAACTTTAACAATTATTAAGGAACTCCTCCACTTGCTTGTTGGTCTGTCCATCACAGAAAAAAAAGAATCTGATATTGTTTAGTGATACAAAATATTCCAATAGGGCTTAGAATCTAATCGCCACTACTTGATAAAATAGAGAAATTTTAGGATGCAAATCCCACTGGCGTACATAGTGAAAATCCCCATTAATCCATCTTTTTTTAAAAAAAAAATGAGCGGAAATACTTTATTTTTCAATAAAAAAATTGCACGGCGTACCAGCGACGGCGATCAATTCGGGACGGATGGAGTATTAATGAAGATAAAAAAAAACTTTTTTTCTAAACGCTATGAACCAACAAAGAGTTCATTTTGCTCAATAAATCTATCATTTTTTTTTTGAACAACTAAAAACAATATTAATTTTTAAAAACAGATTACAAACATTAAAGGGATCTGAGGGAAAAACCATCATAAATCTGTCATGTTTGACCCGGTGCAGTGTACACACAAGGCCAACCCAACTCAAATTTAAGTTGGTTCTTTTTGTTCGCTTTATTTTCTGAAAATTCCTAATGGCTACTGCAAAACCAATACTCATGAGATAATTGGGAATGTTCAGCTTCAACTCCTAGATTTATAGTATGTAATATGAGGCAAACATGTATAAAAGTTATAGCGATTCGAAGACTGTAATGTGTCATTTAATTTTCCTTTTCTAGTTACGCGGTGTTCAAAAAAATGGTGATTATTTAATTAACTCATCTAATATAATTATGTTGCAGCTCGCGAGAGAACAATTTTAGCATTGCAACAAGATTATAATAACATGTCACAAGTTTTAAATTAGTCTGCTTACGATGATAGTCGCAAAATCGATTGGACTAGCTCATCGCTTCATCAAACTTAAATCATGTAACCCTAGCTTCAAGTTTTAAGACTCGTTTTTAGTCATTTTTTAGTATAGCTCGTGATTTTTCAAATGCCTTTACAATTGATCTTGTCTCTAATAAGTTAGGATTATATATATATATATATACCTGCCTATTTGTGAAAAATTCTGAGAGCAGATTATAGGAATCTAACTTCTAAAAATCTGCATGGAGTATTTGCTGCAATTCTAGAAGCAGCTTCTAAAAATCACCCGCTTTTTTGAAGTTATTTTTAGGAACAAAAGTTGATTTTTTTTTTTTTTTTTTTTTATAGATTCTGAGAAGGTGTTCCTTGCCATTTTAACAATTACCCTTGGTCAAGAACAAAATACACTAATTCACAGCCAAAAGTTTATTTTGCAGCTTCTACAACAAACACTGGCCTTGTTCTTTTCACATTTCCAAAAAAAATTTCAAAAAGATTCTTTTTTCATCTCTCATCTTTCCAATCATTAATCACATTTCTCTCTCTACTCATACCCCTCTCTCCAATCATTATTTTCATT
>JAXBDA010005466.1:0-24354 GCA_036023075.1 Gaultheria prostrata
TATATATATCATATACCTTTTGTTTTTTTTATCATAACACATTTATGCATTGATTGTTGTAGCCTAATGCAATGAAAGTGTATGAATCATTTTGTTCTAACTTTTTAGGCTACTACAACACTCACATGGTTATTTTTTCAGTTATGAATCGTTTTGTTCTATTTCTTTAACCAATCTGATTTGTCATTAGATTGCTACCACCATTACTTTCCTTCGCCGGAGAACCGTCACCTTGACCATTGTCAGAATTTGAATGGCAACTCGACCATTGTCATTAGATTGCTATCACCATAGCACTAAAATTTCTCAGATTTGAGATCGAGATAGAAAAATATGATCACTGAAAAGTATGGTCATTGAAAGTGAGAAAAGTCATTGTTTTTTTTTATAAGCAATTTTTTTATTAATCATTGCAAAGGAAGGTTACAATGATTAAAGGGACAAGAGCAAAGGCATCACAATCAACACCATACGTCTCAACTAATTTGGCACCCATGGATTGGACAATCATATGCCGTTCAACACCCAAGATAAAGAAGGATGCAAGATGCCATCCAACGTAGCTACAAAAATTAAAGTAAGGTACATCACAAGACCATACAGTAACAGTTCAAACCACAAAAAGCAAACTCAAAATGACCACCATGATCCGAGACTTCATCCTTTCAAAGCCGAGATGTATTCAGCACCTTGATCATCAATCCTCAATCTTTCAATACTATCTTAGCTGCCTTGACCATTCTAATCCCCTTCAAACATCTCTTAAAATCTTCTACCGAATATGTCTTCAAATCGAACTTGGCTTTAGACCAGAAAGCCACACGAGTTTTAATTTTATCCACCAGAATTTCTTGATCCAAATCAGCTCCTTGAAAAATTATACGGTTTCTCTCCAACCATAGAGACCACAAAACAGAGTAGAAGCAAATTTCCCATATACCTAAGAAAAGTCATCGTTACAGAGGAAAGAAACACCCATCAAGGGCAAAACCCTCCCCTACTGCCGCCACATAAGAGTGGAAAAAATCCTATGGAGATGGAAGGGAAAGAAGAGAGGCGGCAGTGGGGGATCCAGAAATCCTACACAGGGGATCACCTTTCAAGTATAACTTTGAAAATAAAAGGGAAAATTTTAAAATGACCCTTGAACTTTTTGACAATTCTTAAAAAAACACCTGGACTTCATCCGTCAACAAAACGACACCCGAACTTTTATTCCGTCAACAAAAAAGCCCATGCCGTACCATTCCGTCAATTTCTTGATGGATGGCGGTTAACGGTAACTGTTAAAGATTTAAATTACATGTTTTTGAATCCGACGACTATGTTCGCAAATCTCTTGTGCACAGATATATCTGTGGGGCCCAGTTGCGTGTCCCACACGAAAAATCTGAACCGTTCACTAACTTTGAAATAATTTTTCAAGTGTGCTCATCAAAAAATCAACTCAATTGAATACCCGAAAATGCTTGATCCATTGTTTCAGTTTTTCATTCATAATTCAAGGATCAGAATTCTGAATGAAAATTTTAAACAATGGATCAAGCACTTACAGGTATGCGATTGAGCTGATTTTTCCTGAGCCCGCTTAAAAAGTTATTTTAAAATTAGTGAACGGTACAGATTTTTCGTGTGAGATCCGTAAATGGGCCCCACAGACCCATCTGTGCACAAGGTACTGTAGGGCGGCCATTTACGTGTCCCACTCAAAAAATCCGAACCGTTCACTAACTTTAAAATAATTTCTCAAATGAGCTCATAAAAATCAGCTCAATCGCATACCCGTAAGTGCTTGATCCATTGTTTCAATTTTTCATTCAGAACAATGGGTCAAACACTTACGGGTATGCGATTGAGCTGATTTTTCATGAGTCCACTTAAAAAATTATTTTAAAATTAGTGAACAGTTCGAATTTTTCGTGTGGGACCTGTAAATGGGGCCCCTAGACCCATCTGTGCACAATGGACTTAACTTAACCGATTGGGTCCGTGGGGCCCATTTACAGGTCCCACACAAAAAATCTGAACCGTTCACAAATTTTAAAATAATTTTTTAAGTGGGCTCATGAAAAATCAGCTCAACCGAATACCCGTAACTACTTGATCCATTGTGCCATTGGATCATTATTTTACCCATAAGTTATTGTTAAGCGCCATCCATCAAGAAATTGACGGAATTGAACGGCAGGGGCTTTTTTGTTGATGGAATAAAAGTTCAGGTGTCGTTTTGTTAACGGACGAAGTCTAGGTATTTTTTTAAGAATTGTCAAAAAGTTCAGGGGTCATTTTGAAATTTTCTCAAAATAAAAACTCAAAGTCCAATATAACAAATATACGGAGAAAATACTAAATTGTTTAAACATTCTTCATTAAGCAAAAAAGTTAAAACTTAAAACATTATAAAACTTTTATACATATTGCGCTCATAACGCTTGAAAAAACAGAAAGTAAAGCCCTATGGGAAAAAGAAAAGGAATCGACAAAGACAAATATAGAGAAATGTTCAATCTATTTCAATTTTTCGATTCGTACTAAATGAATTTTGAAGAAAAGTTTAATAATTACATGTATTCCTATAGTGGATATTTAAAATGGGACGGAGGAAACATATGTATATATTCCTAAAAAATTTCATGTATAGTTTTTGTTTGTATCTTAAAAACGAACAAAACATATTCTCTAATTAGCACGAAGGCTAATTCTTTAATCATCTAGGGGAGTAGGACTGATGCCCATAAGTTAGTCACCTCGGTGGACACCTAACCTTTGTGATTGGAGATCCCATGAATAAGGTTCAATAGGTAACAACGAAGTTGAAGGGTGACTAGGAGGAGCACTAAAATATTAGAGGGGAATCCCTGGTCCTATTCCTATGGTGATAGAGCTCATGCAATGTGCATGTTATGTGACGATAGGAAGAGCTTAGCTCTGAATGTGTCCAAGGTAGGATTTCTACGGGGTGTTGGTCACAAACTACCCTTGGAGGACACACCTATATGAGTGTGGTAGTGGGGTCGCTGCTGTGAGAATTTGGGCTATTCTCTAAAGACACTCATAGAAACGAGATACGTGCGCATGACCGTCTAACGCGCAAAACCGTTCCAGAAACATAAATATTCCCCGTATTGTGTGTGTGGTAGGCGTAAGTTTGAAATCAAGGGCCTAGTTCAAGACTTGTTCACTATGGTTCTTCAAACTGAAACTTGCTAACACTAAGTGTAGGTTCAAGTCCGGAAGACACCTATACCCATTGCGCAGTAAAAGCACTCTTGTAAAATTTAAATTATGTGGGGGATTGTTGTTCTAATTTAATATTTTACATTTATTGTTTTAAATATATTACTTTTATATTTTATGGAGTAGTCCCCAAGTAAATAATAGAATTTGGGTTAGTTGGAGAGACTTAGTCTCCTCCTTATATTTCTCCACAACATTAGAGGTGCAATTTTGTTGAAACCAACTAATACTTGAACTCCTATTTTTGCTCCATAAAATTAGACCCTATCTTCTTCCCTAAGAAATTAACGTTTAATAAGTCTATAAATACAGGCCTTGTTTTCTCTTTTTTTGAAGTACATCGCCAGTATTCTATCAGTGGTCTTTTCATTTATTCCTCATACATCAAATACTCACCTCCTTATCTTCAAATAGGCCAAGTTCTGGTATTGAATTCTAAAGTCCTCGATCTGTTGATTTTGCCACTGATTACTTTCATATATATTATTTTGAGTGTCGGGAAACTACAAATGGTTCGTGAGTTTAATTCACTGCACAAAAGAAAAATAGAAGGTCGTTGTATCTTGGGGAAGGAGTACCATTCAACCCGGTGCAGGAGGGGATATATCGTTCCTAAGAAGAGCGCGAATTCATGTGCCTCGACCACCCCACAGGCTTTTCTAATCATTTCTCTATCTATTTTATTTCCTGAATTTGATTGATTTATATTATGTAGAATTATTATTCTATCAGAAATTCCTATTTCATACATTATCTCCAACAGTTTTATAGCAGGATACCAATCAGATTTGTTCAATATTAGTTAGTGAATTCTTTCTCAAATTGTTTGTTGGTGAAACTAAAAGCATTAATCCACCACGGGGTACACGCGACCTTGTTCATTTTGGGTTTCAAGACTGGTTTTCTCCATTATTCCTCAATCATTACTCACATTTCTTTTGAATTATTACCTTTATTTTTAATATTATTCTCATTTCTTTCTCTATCTCTCTCTATCTCTCTTCCATCATTATCTCTATTTCTACTTAAGAGGGTATTCCACGAACTAGATTTTTCCAAAAACTACTCCCTCCGTCCCTTTTATAGTGTAGACATTTTCATTTTGGGCTGTCCCTTAATAAGTGTGTGTTTTGAAAAGTTAGTGGGTGCATTTCCTATTTTGCTCTTAAAAGTAGATTCATATTTGAAAAGTTAGTGGGTATTATTATATTGATAAGGGTAAGTAGTGGAAAGTAGATGTAAAAGTTGATGTGAGAGAAAATAAGTTAGAATTACGAGGTAACATACTTAAAAAGGGACAGAGGGAGTAGTTTTTTTCTAAAAAACAAAGACAGGTCATCCTCTCACAATACATTACATAAAAAGACGTGAACACAAAAATCAAGACAGTTTATAAACAAAACACCCTTATTGCTCCCATTTATCGCTCTAATCAATACCCAAAAAACAAACCAAACAAGATAAGATTTTAGAAGAGTGGAGACCCTTTTCCAGATTTTTTTAGAAGGATGCTCTAGGTCAGAGAGATCATTTTTATTTCAATGGTGCTGATTTTATATTTTGAAACGTAATCAAGGAACACAAATCCCACTTAAGTTGATGACAGAGGGTGCACTGAGGTCTCAATTGGGCGTGTAATGACAAATTACTTACGTGCATGCTTCTGTTCAGTAATTTTTTCATTTTATTCCACTTTTTTTGCCTTCCGGGAATATATTCAACTTAATAAAGGGGGAACATACTCGATCTTGATATGACGAATATGTTGGGGCAGGCCTTTTTTTAAACATCCATGCTTTTTCTTTAGGAGGCTACGATGTTTTTCTTCCATAATTCGAAGGAATATTCTTTAGGTTAATAGGATTTTGCAACGTTGTAGATTTATTTTATTTTATTTTTTAAGTTTGTCCACAATTCTATAAGCTAAACAAACAATACAATTAATGTAGCTAAGGTCATGAATACAAAATTTACACATTCAGACGATCGCCGATGGATATGGAGAGATAAGACAGCACCATATGTACATCAATAAATTCTTTTTTTGTTTCGCTAATTTATCTAATATAGTTATGGGTTGTAATTGGGTTGTGGGTTCGTTGTTACTACTAGTATTATTTTTGGGCTGAATAATCAAAAAGTAGTGGTATTGGGCATTAAAAAAAATTGACTAAATTGATATTAGTATTCTAAGTTTTTGTTATGAATATTCATTCAATTGGACACCTGCGAATGGATGAAGAGTCGCCCCAGCAATTATCATAACATTTATTTGGTAGAAATTTAAGGTAATTGATATTTACACTCCTCAAATTGTTATCCACACCCTTTTTTTTTTGTCTTTTAGTTAAAAAAATTTCGTAAGAAAATTTTAATGGCCATACCTCATGCATACAAACCGCATAAAGGCGTTGCTTCAAATACAACAGTAGTCTCCTCCTCAACCTCTCGAAGCACATCATCAGCTCCTCCAACAAAAACTTGAAAATCCTGGTTGAACAAACAAAACACACAACTCTACAAGCTATAGACTAGCGCTGCTGTTTTACCCTCCAAACTTCTCAAATCTATATCGAGCCGTCATTGTAATTAATACGATCACCCAAAACAGAACACACAACGGAATACAAAAGCCTTGGATATTAAAAAAAAAAAAAAACCTAAACTCTGATACCGGGTTGTTATGATGACAGGCCACAGAGTAAGAGAGAAACAAACTAACAAGAGAAAATCAAGGACATAAAGATTTACATGGTCCCCCCCCCACACGAAGATCTAGAGGTACGTCCACGGGCAAAGAGCAAGAGAAGATTCACTATGAATGAGAGAGAATGCAAAGAGCTGGATATACCCATAACTCTACCAATTGAAACACTCCACAGATATCTAGGGATAAAGTCTCAAGAACAAGAAAGAGACAAGCAAAAAACCCCAATATCCAATCTCATGAATTAACGATTATCCATGGAACAAGCAAGAAACCCTAACACACTACGGGGAACCCTATGGGAGCTCCCTCAAAGGGATTCACTCAAGAAGTCCAAACCCAAATAGCCCACAATGCCTCTATTTATAAGAAAGTACAGAAAAATTAGGTTAAAACCCTCAAAAACGTGCAACTTAGCGCATTCCGTACGGAAGTCGGCTAAAAAATTGCCCGGGTGGGATTTCCAGAAACCCGCCGAAATCTCGAATTTGCCAAACTTGGCCGGGCGGCCTTGAATCCCGCCCACCCTTCGATCCAAACTACAAGCTGCTCGCGACAAATACTATACTTTTCTTTGAACGTCTATATTCAAGGCATAATTCCAACAAGATAAAATTTCAACAAGGTTGAGGGATAACTTTGAAAAAAGTAATTTGTAAATGTGAGCTTGATGGTTATTGAACCTTTTTTTAACCTTTGATTGCACTATATATGGACTCCAAGTTGTAAGTGTTGGAATGGAGGGAGTATTTTTGAACCTTTCACTTATACCCCACTAACTATCTTTCTTCTTCACTTGCAAGTACAAATGAGATAATTGGGCCATTTTATATTAATTAGATGGCCTCTTCCTTAATTCTAGGAGGTAACTCCCAGTAACCATTTCCCCTTTTTGTGGCTGACCCAATTAATTATGGGGCCATTTTGACATAGTCAAATGGCCACCTCATCGCTTTTAGAAACCACTTCCCTTCTTTCATGGGTCAACCATTTCGGCACTTCTATAACCAAAAAAATCCTAAATGGGCCAAGCTCATAAAAATTAATTGGACCTTTAGCTAACAAAATAAAATTAATATAGCTCATTAATTTTATAAGTGAAATTAGCCCAATTCAGTCCAAAAATACTCCATCCATCCCAAATTACTGGTCCTTCTTTCCATTTTGAGATGTCCCAAAATATTTGTCTCATTTCTAAAAGCATCTATGAAAACAGGGTCACTTAATTTCCAGTTTTACCCGTAAAAAGCATTTTTTCCATCTCAATTGATTTGTCAATTATCTTTTGTTTTAGAACGGTTCGTATGATTTTGAAAACTTTGTATAATAAAACTAATTGATATCTATAAAACAAGATCCTTGTTGCATATGTTTTGAGTTTCATATAAAAAATTAGCAATACAAAATTGGTCACAGTAATATTGACTGGACTTAGGGGCAAAACAGAAAAGACAATACACAATTTTCACTGCCCTTAAAAACTCACTTACCCATTAGGGGCAAGCAAATTGGGACGGAGGGAGTAATATTTTTGGCCCTTTTGTGATTTTATACCAAATTTAGGTGTAAACAATAACCAATCATGAAGTCTAGGTTCTCAAGTCTTTAAACTAGACCTCTCAACCCAACTTTTGCCACTTTGCCAACAATCAAATTCGCCAATCTCCAAACAAACTGAAAACTACGACTTTCAAACCTCTCTGCATACTTCCTTATTAATCTTCCTCAAACACCTCTACTTCTATCGGACATTGCACCTCATTGTTCATAATCTTGACAAACTGTTGCAAATCCCCTTCAAACGTCATTCTATCGAACCCCAAAACCCAAGTAAACTCCATTGCAGCTCTGCAAGCCCAAACAGTCAGCACACAACGTTGACAACACTATCGCCAAGTTGATCGATCGCGCAGCAAACAAACAGCCATTAGCGTCACATACCACCAAACCTGCTCCAGATTCACCAGAATCACCACCATCTATTGATCTCTTCCTTCATGCCCCATCTACATTGAGCTCGGCCCTTGGGGTGTCTGAAAGTCGGAATACTCCTCTTTTTGGCTTTTCACATTTTGACTTTTCAGTCATAATGTATTATTTAATCTATAAAGTGTTTAAGAAATATGTGTAGAATGTATTTCTCAAAATGATTAGTGTTTGAAAGTGTAATGATAAAAATGAATTACGAATTGATTTTTTACCATGTTGCCCTTGAGTTTAGTAGACAGACAGGGGGTCCGTGCTGTTCACTACGTGCATGGCACCATGCCATGCACCCCATCCAGCCGTCCGTTGCAAAAATGTACGGCTCGGATCAAATCCAAACAAGGGCTCTCACGTAGGGTTGAATTTGATCCAAGCTGTGCATTTTCAACGGACGACGGGATTGGTGCATGGCACGGTGCCATGCACCTAGTGCACTACAGGATCCCTCAATCCTGAATTGACAGATCATTGTATCTATCATAATTTGTATGGGTGATTTGAAGGAGTAGATAAAATGCAGAGAGTGACTTTGGCGTTTAGAAGAAGCAGAGAGAGAGTTGATTAAGAAAAAAAACGACTTTTAAAATTTTTGGTCCGACCCATTTTGAATCCATTTTAAACCCATACAAATCCATGTATTTATGGGTTAATGTGGGTTAACTCATATAGGACCTATATTATCATATGGATAAGTGGGGTTAGATTATAGGTGGGCAAATTAGATTGGGTTGAAAATTATCACCTCTAAAATATATTAATGGTCTCTAACTCCTACCTTTGGGGGAGAAGGCCTAAATTGAAGGTTTTCAAAGTTCAATTTTGGAAGCTTTCTAAGTCCAAAACGTGTCATTTGGAGTACTAATATCTTACTACAATGAGGCTCTATTCCGCTAACTCAAAAAAGTCAAAAAACCAGTTTATTCCTAAAACCGAGACAGTCACTCTCTCACAACACATCACATAAAAAGTCGTGAAAAGCCAAAAAATTAAAAAACTCTCTTAGCGGAACACCCCTTATGAGATAGCTGAGAACATGGTCATGAAATTGGTTGGATCTTCATACCAATCGTACCACGAACACATTGTTCTTCACTAGCATGTCACCAACTGACAATAATCACTTGATATATAACAAAGATAAATGTGGGTACGTAGGTCGTTTGAAACTTAAGAACCCATCAAGATTGCTAATGTTCCGATAGTACCGCGTCTCGCGTCATTAATTTAGTTTGGAAAAAGAGGTGCCGTACATAATCAGGGGTTGCCCAAGAAGTTAGGGCGAGTGCCTGACTTTGAGAGGTATCACCTTGGTCAGGAGTTTGATTCCGCGCAGAGTGAGTACTTGTCCTAAGTGGTGGGCCGTGACTGATGTGGGTTGGGTAAAAAAAAAAAAAGGGGTGCCGTAGGCTTGAAAAATAGGGTTATTAATGTCATTCCATTGCATGTGGTACTCTCATGCCACTGTGGGTGGATCCTCTGAATTCAGATTACTATAGTGATTGGTAAACAAGAATAGAAAAAAAAAATGAATTTAATATGTTTGAGAGTGAACAAGTTCAAGATGAAGGATGGAAAAATAGGGATGACGTCTGATAATAACGGCCCATAATCCCATTCAACATGGCAGGGTCCAATATCCCTTAGAGGCACTCAGAATTTAAATGGAGAGTCGCGGCGATGAGTTTGTATGGTTACATTGCATGTGTGGGTCTAATGTGGTCCTGCCATGGGGTGGTTCTTACGTCGTAAAAGAATAACCTACGCATCTACTTCCTTTATTGAAAAACACAGAGCTGAGAGAAAACACACAGAGCTGAGATATTGCGAGAAAACTTGTACTCTTGATTTCTCATAGTGGACTGGTGTGGCTCCCGTAGTTTTTCCGAAGGTTCCCGTAACAGTGGTTATGATACGATCTGTAGCTGGTAGTCGGTGGATGCGCTATCGGTGCATGCGCTAATGGTAGGTGCGCGAATAGAATAATAGCAGTTGTCCGAAAGGCGGTGACATGCCTAAAGCTAATTGGATTTGTAATTCGATGTGGTAACTGTTTTCTCATGTTGAGGTTTTCCATATATATATATATTTTGTGTCTCGTTTTTTCATTCATTTTTCATTACGCACGACTGTTTACTTTTTGTTCTATGATTTTTTGTTCTCAAGATCCGTAAAATATTGTGGGGTTCAAATTCAAAAATCCTACTAACATTCTTGAACCCCAAATTTCTTCCACAGCCATCTTAAATATTGGAATCAGCTTCTTGGCGCAGTTTGCCCAAGATTTGCACACTATGCTAGTTGGCCTTTTTTAGGCAAGGGTACTTTTGTATTTTCTCAAAATTTCAGTTGGGTCCAAATAGAATCACTCTGGAGCTCATTCTGTATTTCTGCATCATCTCTGGATGCAACATATCGTAATTCCGGACATTTGTTGGCCCAAAAGGAATGCTCAAATAAATTTGTATGGTTGCTTCTCGGTCACCCAACTCCCACCATATTCAGCAATTCTTGTGGGCCCAATTTCAAGTGTATGGATTCCACTTGAATGTTTAGTTATGAAGGTGAAGGTCGATATATACGACCAGAGCCGGCCCTGAGCTAAAAAAGCGAGCATTGCGGCCGATTTAGGCCCTAAAAAAATTACGAATTTCAAGGGCCTCCATATTTTAGTACCCCATGTATCTTTTGTAATAAAAAAATATGTACATCGTTTTAGGGTTATTATTATTGATGAATAATTGTATTTGTTTCTGAAAGTGTAATTTACCTACTTATAGTTTACTTATTAAGATTTTGAAAAAGGCCTCCTTTTGATTTTCGTTTTAAGTCTCCAAAAAGTCAGGGCCGGCTCTGTATACGACACCATGTAGCAGTGACAACTGCTAAGGTCAATGAATAAAATCGCCATTGTCATAAAATCGCTCAACAAATGATAAATTGAGTGCTACGCGGTCTACACCCATAAACTGAAAATCGACTCAAACATAGCAATTGTCATTTCCCCGGCCATGTATGGCAAAATTACGATTTGAGAGAGAGAGCTAGAAAAAAAAAGAGCCTAGATGTTCAACACCCATTTTTAACAGTTTACCTTCAAATGTTGAGAGGGCAGGTGGGACCTACGTACCTTAGATCCCACATAAATGGTCTAAGCTTATTTTTTTAAAATAATCTTTAAGAATTACCGTAAAAAAATCAACTCAATCAGATTTCAACAAGGGCTTCGTTTATTAATTAAATTTTGGGGGCCCTATAGGCGCCAAAAATCGAAGGAGATTTCACATGGGAACTGTACCGAAGACCTAGTACATGATCTGTTTACATGACCAAAATTTGAATTAATAAGTTAAGTCTTTGCGCGTAGTTATTCGATTGAACTGTTTTTTCAACGGGTATTTCTGTTGAAACTAGTGGAAAATCGATTTAGCCAAAAAAAAAAAAAAAGCAATACATGGGTTCAACACCCTTGTAGAGGTGATTTGGCAAAAAAAAAACTAGAGTTGTTTTTTTGGATGACAGGTGATGCAATGGACGGCTAAGATGAAGCGAGGAGGCTGAGCAAAATTACAGGTGTGCCATTGGTCTCTTTAAACAGTGGAATAAACCACAATTTGAAAAAAATGAATTTTTTGGTTTATTGCTACATAAACTAATAAACCAAAAAACATGTTTTTGTTTATTTGCCAAATCACCCCGTAATTTTTTTGACCAAAGAAGGGGTCGTGAGGTTGATCTTTTCTCAACTTGTGTTCGTTGGAGGCGGAATTGTCCTCATGTTGATCTTTTCTCGAATGGAAAAACAAGGGGTAATTATCAGTAACCTCCCTTGAGGTTTCTGACACAGACATACCTCCCCTGAGGTTTCTGACTATATCAAGATTTCCCCTAGACCATTTTACGTTAACATTCCGTTAAAAAACTAACGGATATTGATGATGTCACATAAAAAAAGGACTTTAAAGTCAAAATTGCTCTCATTTAATACTTCTATTACCAAACTATATTATTTTTACCAAAATTTTTGCCTCCCTTTTTAGTCCTTATAATTTATATAATTTTCTCGCTATTTCCTTATCTAAATATGTGTATGCATGTGTTTACAAGACTCTTTTTTGCATAATTTTTTTCCCTTTCAATGTCTACGGGTTTTTTTTCTGTACACTTTCATTTTCTACTTAAATGTTTTTTAACCAACTTCTATTTTTAGTTGAGACAAACCCAAAACGAAAAAACATTATAATACAAAATTTAAAAATAATAAACTTTTTTATTATAAAGCCCAACAAGCCAAGTAATGGAGTTTTTTTTTTTTTTGCATAGTTTTGGTTTAATATGAATTTTATTGACACGAGTCTATTTATTTTAATTTCATTGATCATTTTGGTTGAGACAAACCGAAAAATAAAAAAACATCATAATAAAAAATTGAAAAGCAATAATTTTTTTTAATTATAATCGTTCAAAAAGTTATAAAGCCCAACAAGCCAAGTAATGGAGTTTTTTTTTTATTTGTATAGTTTTGGCTTAATATGAATTTAATTGACACAAGTCTATTTATTTTAATTTCATTAATCTTTTTTTTAAAGACAAACCGAAAAATATAAAACATTTGCCAAAAAAATATTAACCTAATCGTTTTCATGTGGAAAAATCAAATCTTTTTCCACTAATCTCCATGATGTAGTAAAGTTAAGTTCATTTAACCAAAAAATTTAACAAAATAAAAAGAGATGAGGTTTTTTTTTTTTTGAAAAATTAAGAATTTATTTATTTTGTTGTAAGGGTATTTTGGTAGTTTTCTTGCTAAACTTAACGCCATCAGTGGAAAAGTAACGGCAAGGGGTATCTCGATATTGTCAGCAAAAACAGGGTAGGTCAATGTCATTTCAGAAACCTTAGGGGAGATATCTATTTGTGTCAGAAACCTCAGGAGAGGTTACTGATAATTACCAAAAAACAAGAGGTTGGAGGGGGAATGCTCCCCTATGGCTATCTAACCAACGGCATTCGTCGGTCATTCAAGTGGATAGCAATTTAATATAGTACTAGCTTCTTCTTCTTTTTATATAGCTGATAAAAATAATAATAATAATAAAAGACTTATTTTCTTATTTTATTAGCGATGGTAAGGCGTTGATGAGTTATTCTTCTTACCGTTCTGTAAGTCTTTTTTTCTTGTGACAAAAAATTGTGGAAAGATAAAACGAAAATGTTAAGAGACCATTCAATTTTATCTTTCTCGGCAATTTTGGAAAAACTTTTCATGTACCGAGATTGTACTACTTTATGCCAGCATAAAAAGATAGGAAGGGCACGCATTAAGCATATTAAATTTAAATTAATTGCATGGGGAATTGTGTGTGCATAAATCAGTCCGTAATTGTATTATAGTACCAGTTTTTAATGTCTCTTTTCTTCGAATGTAGCACTTGAGCGTTGACCAGGTTAGGTAATCTCACCAATAAATCCTGTAAAATTATTCCTACGTACGAATTCGCAACCTCTTCATTTCATTCATGAAATGCTATAACGGAGATCTCCATTGCATTTAACGCGACGATAACATCTCCCGTTTTTCACAAGGGACCAAGACGATTATGTACGTATTTCTTAGTTTGATGAAGCTACGTCTTTTTGATTACTTGATTGCATTTACTAATTACTCATATGGAAATGTATACGTAAAACAAGACAATATTAATCTACTGGAACAAGCATAAATAATGAGTTACAGTGAAAAATATAATTGTATTTTGTGAAAAGTTAGTACATCCAATTAAACTAAAATTTTTAACTAGTTTTGTCCACTAAAAAAGAGAATTTATTTACTCAAAATGATATTTTATGGGTCTGAGCTATGCAAATTATATGTAGTATTGTAGTGTAAACTTTTTTTTTTAATAACCAAATAAAAGTTTTAGAAAAATCTACCAACGAAAGGAATCCGGGGTGGGTGTTGTGCGGTAGGTATTGTGTGCCGTGTTGTGTGGTAAAACTACGTCGTTTTGCTCCTTTTTTTTGGTACACCTCCAAAGTTCTTGGCCCTGTTTGAAGAGTTAATTTTGGGGTTCAATTTTAGGGGATTTACGCTATTTGGTTAGGGTTTAATGGGTTTAGGCACTTGATTTAGGCACATCGAGTTTAGTAGACACTTTATAGTGATTTTTTTCTTCCTTCAATCAAGGCCCTAGCCCTTGGAAATCAAGCAACATGACTTAGTTTTGCCGCACAACACCCACCCGGATCCCAAAGGAAGTCGGGACCATCTTGTGTACGTCCATTAAGTTGGGTGAGGCATCATTGTCCATTTAAGTTAGGATGTGGATCAATTTACATACTCTCAGACACACCACTTAACTACTTAAGTTTTGCAATCTATTTTGATGATCCGAGACGTTCATTATATAAATCTCAGCCTTTAATTTACTCAAATGAAAAAACAAATTGATCCGATATTAGTACCAACTTGATTAACAGTTATATTTATAATATGGAACATTATAATTCTCATCCATTATCAATTCATTTGAATGAGACTCTTATTGATAACCGATCAACCTGATTTTTAGCATGAACGGTTTACCTGTCAAGACCTACAACACGAGCGACCGGATCATCAAAATAGGTTATGGACAGCGCGCTATTGTATGGTGCTTTTGAGAGTGGAGATTCAAGCTCGCGTGTACGCAATTCCGTTGAAAATTCAAAATATACAATAAACAAATCCGCTGATATAATTTCGTTATAATAAAACACTATAGTATTAAGCAAGCTCGATTCACGACCATTTGTTTTCTGTTTTCCTTTTTCTCTTCTCCAGATGGGTTCTGGTGAACCTGCATCTTCCTCGTTTCAGAACTCGTGATTCGGGAGGAGAGAGACTCCATTTTCTTTCGTTTTCTCACCAAATCTCACCATCCGAACAGACAACAGCTAGTGGCACATAGTCACATACCAATTTTCCCAATGGAAACGAAGCAGAAGACAATCGGTTGCAGCGTTCATTTGCTTACAGCAATCTTGTTTGGGGTCTCTGTCTTAGGCATATTTTTTACAGCAAGAGAGAGTAAATTGGAGGTAAAGTTAGATGATGAGAAAGATGAAAAGGGTGGAAAATGCAATTTTTTTGAGGGAAAGTGGGTATATGACGATGATGGTAATTATAGCTCTCTATACAAAGGTAAAGAATGCTCATTCATGGATGATGGAATGGCTTGTGAAAAGTTTGGGAGAAAGGACCTCAGTTATCTCCATTGGAAATGGCAGCCTCATGAATGTGATCTTCCCAGGTCTCTCTCTCTCTCTCTCTCTCTCTCACACACACACACACACTCATTTTTTGATTAATTACACTTTGGTTCCTGTATTTCCTATTTCATTAGTTTGAGCCTTGTACTGTCATTTACTCCCTCTATCCCAAATTGCTCTTCTTTTTTTGGGTACTGTGCATTTTGGATGCAAAAATGATGTATTTATGAAATTTTTTTTTCAAAATAGAATTACATTAAATTTTTCTTGTCAATGAGATCGTTAAATTGGTGCTAAGGGGTGTTTTGGCATAATAATTATTCACAACATTAACCAAACTAAAATTTATTTTGAATAGTAGTGAACTTTTTTAAAATTTTGATTATTCCTATCATCGAGACCAACTAATAATCCACAAAAAAAATTCGCAAGACAAACCAATGGGAAAAAATTTAAATAAAGACAAAAAAAAAGGCTAGCAATATGGGACGTGAGAGAGTATGTTTAGTTTAGGGCCTGTGCCAACTTCACATATTGGACCGACATTATTGGAAGAGGAGAGACTTATGTGCAATAAGAATAATAATATAAGGACCACTACTGTAATTTAGAATCGTCTTTCTTGAAATGTTGGTCAAAAATCCAAAGTACCTTAAATTGGTCATTGAATCAACAGTCCAAAATAACGTGCATCTCAATTTCCTTCGTGCCATTGCTCAGGTAAAACGTGACTATAACAAGGTCGTCCATTTGGTGGCGTAGATGTTAGGAAGGAAAGCCGGTGGGAGATCGTTCCCTCACGACTCTCGAGAATTCTCAGGGTGTTGGTCCTTCCATGAGTTAGAAATAAAATTTAGTTTCTTTCGGGTTCAAAAAAAATATATCTTGAGTATTGGATTGGATCAGTTTTATGATAAACCAATAACCATAATTCTTACCACGAGTGATTTTGACAATCAATTTTATTTGTAGAA
This sequence comes from Gaultheria prostrata, assembly GCA_036023075.1. NCBI lineage: Eukaryota > Viridiplantae > Streptophyta > Magnoliopsida > Ericales > Ericaceae > Gaultheria > Gaultheria prostrata. The sequence continues at coordinate 16,153 of JAXBDA010005466.1, forward strand.
CTCGTAGAATAGAACCAATTATAATCACTGGACTAGGTTAGGTTTCGATTCCTGACCACGACCTAATTCGACTTAAAAATACTGTTTAATTAAATAAGAAGAAATAAAACTTCATCATTTAATTTATTCCATTCCAACAAGGCAATCATCCAATGTAACTAAAATAAAAGTCAACTACGAAGGAGTCTATCATTACAGCTATTCCCCAAGCTAAGTACAGCTACATATATATTGAATATATACAGGTACACACATATAGACATGTATTTACCGTTCAGATCGGTTTGAAATTAGAGTCATAAGCATAAAGAGTCTTGCTACATACACGCCATTTGGAACACACTAACGACGGAACAATTCAAATCAATTGATAAATTAGAAGAACTTTAACGATCCATTTTTCTCAAGGAAAATTCAGTGAATTCTAATAGTGGTCCCAATGTCTCATTAAGTCGATTTTATAATGCGGTTGGTGAGACTTAAAAAATAAAAAATTCAAATATTCACAATATACTGTGAAGCTATGAGGGGGTGTTCCACTAACTAGTTTTTTCCAAAAACTAGTGTTTCCCAAAAACCGAGACATGTCATTCTCTCACAATACATCACATAAAAATGTATGAACACAAAAACCAAGAGAGTTTTAAAACAAAACTACCTTAGTGGAACGGGGCCTCAATCTATTAGGTGATGTGTGTGAGAAGTATGTTTGGAAGGTGTGTAAGTAGAACTGCCCTTAGTATGAATTCAATGGCCAAACCTTTTTATTTGGTTTTACAACTGAAGACTATACCGCGTTGTTAGAAAATTGAACAAAACCTTTTGGTTTGAACCGGTTCGAATTGGATTGACGGTTCTTTTTATCACCCCTAAATTTATATAACTAATGGAAGAAAACGTTGGAACCGAACTATTAGCGTAAAACACAAATTTAATGAAACTGAAGTAACAGTGAACAGATTGTGATCTTGCTAAAACTACAGGAATCTAGAAAGCCCAGAGGATATGGGATACGGTACGATGCGATACAAATACAGCAATGGTAAAACTAAAAAAAATATGATATGACTGAAAAAATACTGTTATTTTTACAATTTTAAGGATATAAAAAAATAAAACTAAATGTAAGACTAAATTCATTTTGCTGTTACGTTAATATTCAATACATGACAAGCAATCAAAACATTAGAAGGAATGTGGAAGCAACCAACAATTTTATTACGTATGACATATCAGAGTTAACATGATAGAACTTATAATAAATTAAAATAAAAGCAAAAAGTACCAAAAAGAAATCTAAAAAAACTAGGTTGGGGCTTTGGGGGGCCAAGCCTCCCCCCATCAGAAACTCCATTGAATTATCTAGCTTTTTCTTAAATTTTAGTAGTAAAAGTTTCCATGGCGGCCCCAGGCCCTTTGGTGAAATTCCTACCAAATCTACTCCAAATCTCATCAGGCAACTCCACAAGGCTCTAATTACAATATGTGGAGATAATATGTATATAATGATAAATTAGTTCAAATATGAATACACATTTTATGGATATAAATTTCACGGATTTTAATACACTTTTCTCGGATATCTATACATGCACTTTCTACTTATTTGGTGGGGGTTAGCATTTTCCTTAAAAAAAAAAAGAACTCCACAAGTAGCTATTTATGCGATGTTGTTTCTTGCTCCGGTGCCTGCTGCTGTTGCTATCTTGGCGTTTGATCTCAAAATTTAGACTTTCTTCTTTTTTTGCTATAATATACTCCCTCCGTCCCTTTTTAAGTGTGTTACCTCGTAATTCTAACTTATTTTCTCTCACATCAACTTTTACATCTACTTTCCCCTACTTACCCTTATCAATATAATAATACCCACTAACTTTTCAAAAATGAATCTACTTTTAAGGACAAAATAGGAAATGTACCCACTAACTTTTCAAAACACACACTTATTAAGAGACAGCCCAAAATGGAAATGTCTACACTATAAAAGGAATGGAGGGAGTACTCTTTTTGTGCTGTAATATGCTTCTCTTTGCCGATATATATATATAGCTTCTCATAAGGACCCCTTATGGTAAAATACCATGCGGACCAAGGGTTTTTTCGAGATTTCTCGCGGGACCCTTAAAAACACGTTTTAAAAACATTGAGCGGTTCGGATCGTCAAAATTTGATCCGGAAGTGGGAGGTCCTTATGGTAACTTCAATAAGGGGTCCTTATTAGAAGTTTTTCCTATATATATATATATATATAAAAGAGCACCTAGCTAGATATTGTTTTGGGAATTATTGAGATATTCAAATATTTAGTTTCTTGAACATTGAAATTTTAAAATCTTGTTGTCCATGCTGTGGCCCCCTAAAATCCTAGTTCCGTCATTGGCATCCCCTCTGCATCCTTCCCATATCCTCACGGATGTCCACATATCCGAGCCATATCCTAAATTCAAAAAAAAAAAAAAAAACTTGTTAGATACTTATTTGGCGTATCAGATATGCATCCAGCTGTATCGGGCGTGTATCTTAATGCAGTACATGTATGGTACGCATACAGTACCTATCTAGAAGTATCCGTGCTCTGTAGAGTCAGGAATTATTGGTCTAATTTATCTTGAATGCTTTATGTGAACCAGATTCAATGCAACAGCAATGTTAGAAATGCTAAGAGGAAAAAGGCTTGTGTTTGTTGGGGATTCACTTAATCGGAATCAATGGGTCTCAATGGTCTGCCTTGTTGAGGCTTCCATTCCTCTGGCTCAGAAATCTGTGCATTTTGAACTTAATGGCTCCTTAGCTACCTTCCAGGCTCCTGTGAGTTTAAATTTACCTTCTGCACCAATATTTTGTAGTTCTTTTTTTGTTTTCGGGTAGTTTTGTAGAGGATTAGAGAGAAAAATCATGCAGAAACAGAGTTTGTATATGGTACACTCATTCAAAAGGTATCAGAGGCCTACATTGAAATATAGAAATTAACGAAAGTGCAAGGTCCAAATTGTTGAAACCAAAACTCTAGAAAACCAATTGGAATCTAGCTCAATATACAGTGGCCAGTACGTTACTTGAACCATATTTAAATCGTTTCCCGAGAATGATATGATATCGAATTTTTTTGAACTACGGATCAGAGGCACCGACAAGGAATAATATCCAGTTCAGTGATTTAAAGTTTCGAAATCACGAAAACATGGTCGGAACTACTATAATGACCAAAACATGGTGTCTTGACTTGACATGATCATTTTAGCACATATATTTTCTTTTGACTCATGGAGTATTTAACTACATACAGTTGCAAGTTGGTAACTTGATCCATAATTAAATTATTTCTTGAGAATGCTGTGACATTGACATTTTTTAAACTACAGATCGAAGCACCGACAAGAATAATAACCAGTTCAGTGGTCCAAAGTTTTGAAATCACGAAACATGGTAACAACGACCAAAACATGTTGTCCACGGCATGGCATGATCATTTTAACTCATATTTAATTATATACAGTGACAAGTAGGTTACTTGATCGCTATTTAACTCGTTTATCAAGAATGATGTAACATTGACATTTTCTAAACTACGGTTAGAAACACCAACAAGGAATAATAACCAGTTCAGTGGTCTAAAGTTTCGAAATCACAAAAACATGGTAACTAATATAATGACCAAAACATGTTGTCCATAATGATATACATGGGCCCACTTTGCATCTCCATTTTTGGACTTCCCCTTGTAGTAGACGGACATACTCCCACAACTTTATGGACTTGTTTCTTCTTTTGTTGAGGCTTGCACCGCAAAATGCCTGCACATACCTCAAACGGTAATCAGTTCTCGGGCCAATTTTACGTCTCCAAATTTGCCCTTGTACTATATGGACTTGCTCCCATAACTTTATACACTAGATTTTTTTTTCCTTTTTGCGAGACTTCCACCTAGAAAACCTGCACAAGCCTACGAGAATAATTATTCCATGGGCCCACTATTGCGTCTTCATTTTTGGACTTGTTCTTTGTACTAGATGGACTTGCTCTCATAGTTTTATAGACTTGTTTCTTCTTTTTGTATGACTTGCACCTAAACGCTTGCACATCCCTCGGAAAGTAATAATTCCATGAGCCCACCTTGGTTATCCGTTTTGGAACTTTGAACAACATCATGTGCAATCTGTAATAAGAATTCTGCACAAAAATAATCATCATTTATATTTTTTCAAGTTCTGTTGCAGTGACTGATTGTTGCGTACATATGATTGATTGTGATCAAGGAATACAATGCCTCGATTGATTTTTACTGGGCTCCGTTGCTGGTGGAATCGAACTGCGACGATCCATGGGACCATCGTATACAAGAGCGAATTGTTCGAGTCCAAACCATTGAAAAGCATGCTAGGCACTGGACTGATGCCGACATATTGGTCTTCAATTCTTACATTTGGTGGAGATCAAAAGTGAAAATTCAGTAAGTAAATTTTCTGTAAGACTAGACTCACCGATCTTCTCTTCATCCGATTTCTAGTCACATGGTTTCATTTTGCGAATTTTTGTTAGGTGGGGATCATTTGAAATCCCTGATGAAGTCGATGACAAATTAGATGAGCTACGTATCTACGAGATGGCTATGAAGACATGGTCGGATTGGTTGGAAACTCATATCAATCGCACCAAGACCAAAATGTTTTTTGTCAGCATGTCACCCGCTCATGACCGGTTTGTCCACTATTTGTTTCAAGATTACGTTCATATATCGCGAATTCAAATGTCAGATGATGCACAAAATAGGGAAACAAATTGATTGGTTTAGTGATATCCATGAATATTGCAGGGGTGAAGAATGGTTGAAGCCTGCAGACGAAAACTGCTATAACGAAACAGAGCCAATATCGAAAGAAGGGTATTGGGGGAGCGGTTCAGATCCAAATATGATGAGAATTGTGGAGAAATCGATCTCTGAGTTAGGAAAAAAGGGTTTGGAGGTACAAATTCTCAACATAACACAGCTTTCGGAGTACCGAAAAGATGCTCATTCGTCGATTTACCGAAAGCATTGGGATCCTCTTACTAAAGAGCAATTAGCAAAGCCACAGACCTATGCAGATTGTATTCATTGGTGTCTTCCTGGAGTTCCTGATGTTTGGAATGAATTTCTCTATGCATACCTTTTAAATTAATGATAAATATAAAACAAAAATCTGGAGGTGTTATTTATTCTTGTTTTGCTCTCACTCGTGAATATATAGATAAGTACCAAAACGAACCTAATAGTGTGTCTCTGTGGGGCCCTTGAAGATATCATTATCATGATCTGAACCGCTCATTTGAGATTTCACAAAGCACTTCATTTCACAAAAGAATCATGTTAATTAGTAATTCACGACTGCATGATCGAGAGAGATTTATTTTGTAATTTATTCTCTAAATCATATTAATCGTGGGTTAGTTTGGAAATCTAAGTACTTTTTAAAAAAAAAATTCGAAAAAAGATTTATTTTTTGGACATTCCAAAATAAAATAAGGGACCAACAAAATGGGACAATTCCGATGATCATCAGTTTTTGTCACAATGTCCTCAATATTTTTGAAAAAATGAACGCTTCAGATCCCAAATTAAGATTTCAAATTGCCCATACGTAAGGTCACTATGGGAGTATAGTGACCCAAGTCACTACAGGAACCCGAAGTCCTTTAGACGTAGCATCTAGATGTCGGTTTTTCATACTAAAAGAAAGTAAGAAAGTTGGGAAGGAAAGTGGAGAATATTATTACGTAGGAAGATGGCTGACTTTGTACATGCTTTTCAATTGAGAAAGTCGTCTATTTATAGACAATATTACGTAAAATATCTAGGCCTCATAAATGAGAAGTTAGGCAAAGCTAACTAATGGGCTTCATAGCCTTTTTTATTTTTTCACACAATATTTACTTCTAACTTTACGGATGTACAAAAATAAAAAGTGATCGTACTCATGCACAGGGTTGGTGATAGAGGTTTCTAGACTTTGGCATCCTTCGAGTCTAACATAGGCCAAGATTTTATAGTTACCATGTACATTGTACCAATGTTTTAAAACCCGGACCGGACCGGCCCAACCGGTTGGCTCGTCCACCGGCCCTCGCTCCGGTCCGGTCATGCCACAAAACCGCTTCAGTACCAGAACCGGCCGCAAAAGAGAAAACCGTCCCAAATAAGCGGTTGAACCGCTCAACCGGGAACGGGTCTATTAAACCGGACCGGAAATTTACACTTAAAATTCTTTTCATTGTGGTCCCACCAGCTACGCATGCGGAGGAGGACCACGCTTTTAGGATCATTTAAGAACTTGAGTGGTGTCCCAGTGGATAGGGACCCTATACTCAGTTCATGAGGTGTGGGGTTCAAGCCCCACCCTCCCCAAAGTCCCACAAGAGTGTGGTGACTTCCCCCTTCCCCCACTCGAAAAAAAAAAAAAAATAGGATCATTTGAAAGATCCACTATTCTTCTTCCCAAACAGCCTTTAAAGAAGGAAAAGGTACAGCAACTCCATCTCCCACCGATGTGGGATAGGAGGAAAATGTGTTGCACTCATCCTAAAACCCCACTCTTCATCTTTTCACCCCCAGATTATGAAGGATTTCCCAGATTGTGAAGGACTCTTCTATTCTTTCAAGCTTTTTCACATGTATTTTTTTACATACTCATTTTTTTTTGTTATATACATTTTTATGTATATTTATTACGTAATTAATGACGTCACGGTTCAATAGCGGTTCGACCGCGGTTGAACCGGTGACCCATCCGCCCGGCCCCTTCTCCGATTCGTTCTCCGGTCCGGATTTCAAAACATTGCATTGTACACATTCATTATACATAACCAGATGCCTTTGATTCTTCGCAAAAACCAGCGGTATAGCACATGGGGATATACCATTTGGGGTGGAAACATTAAGCACGGAACCGGGTTTGTAAGGAAAATGTGGGTCCGTCTCCGGTCCAGTGATAAGATCGTGAAACGTTCAACTTTCTTATGCTCGTTGTTAAGTCAATTATCGGGAAAAAGCAAACATATCGAATACTACGAACTCAGACAGTTCGAATACATCGTTGAAAAACCACCGAGGTGGTAGCCTGACTGATAGGTCCGTTGGCCTCCACAAAAAAGACTCAGGTTTGAGTCTCGCCCCCGAAGTGGCATTGAGGGGATTTTGGTAGTGCTATACTACTATCAGCTTGTACTGAGATGGTGCTGTGGTGACGGCCTATTCTCACGGACAGTAACTATGGCTCAACCGGACATTCCACAGCGGGTCGGGAGCCTCTATGGTCACGCCCAAGGGGAGTTGCTACGCTGGTCGCCCGCTCCCACTCTTTTTGCAGTTAAAAAAAAAGAAAAGAATACATCATTGAAAAGGGTAGACATCAGATCGGATTTACGGTCACACCTTGTGCAAAAAGCGCCACTACAACATTTTCATGACACGGTAATACCATTGACAACCTACTGACAACCCTTAGATAACACCAAACTCGTTCCCATATAACGCACGACTTCTATCTTACGGGGCGTTTGGATGACGGATTTTATTTTGGATGGATTTGTAATAAGGACGAACCCACTTCGTAAGAAGTGTGAATTTGTAATGAGTTGTTTGGATATTTTTTGAGAAATGAGATTTGGAGGGTAGATAAGAAGGCAAATGACTGAATTACCCCCAATTTATTAATTTCAGTATAATTAGAATAAATACACAATAAATACATAAATATATTTATACTATATTACATGTTCAAAAAATAATATTTCCAGAAAAAAATTAGATAAAAAAATTGGATATTTGATTTTTGTGTGATAAAATAAATTTATTCTTCATCATATCATATTACCACTTCTTCTTTTTACAAACAACAACAGAACCACATGTTCTTTCTAAGTTATAAAAAAAAACAATTAAAACCCAATATTCTTTTCTCACTCTTCTATCTACTTTCCTTCTTCTTCATCGGTTCTTCGTCACCTCTCTCTGCGAAACCCACTACCCACCGTCAAACCTAGCCGCTCAAATCCATCCGATCAACAATAAGAATCGGTACCTCTCTCACCCTCTCTCTCTCTCTCTCTCTCTCTCTATCTTATTCAACACTTCCCGATTATACACATGAACTAACTTCCCAACATCACCAACACTTCCCTTCACTATCCTTTTAGTAACTTCCTTCCCCGATCGTAATTTGAGGA
>JAXBDA010005467.1:0-24353 GCA_036023075.1 Gaultheria prostrata
TGTCATCATTGTGGTGAGAGTGGGCATGTTAAGGCTCGGTGCTTCAAACTTCATCCCGAGTTGAAGCAACGCTTTACTCGGAATCGATCATATGGCTCTTCTAGCTCTTCTGGCCCTTCTCGAACTGTTGTCCTTGCTGAAAATACTGGCACTTTTTTGGCTCCTGCCCAACCAGATTATAGCCTCCTTCAGTCTCAGATTGGGCATCTTCAGGAGCAACTTGGAAATCTTAGTGCCCGGGCTCAGAGTGCCCCTCCAGCTTCCACCGCCACTCTTGCTGCAGGTACCCCCACTGCTTTTCATGTTCGATCTACAAAACCTACTTGGGTTCTGGATTCTGGTGCCAATGATCATATGACTGGTGAGTTATCATTGTTTTCTTCCCTTATCCTTCCTGCCCACCAAACAGTTTGTCTAGCTGATGGCTCTATCTCTCATATTTCCAAATAAGGGTGACGTGTCTCTATCTCCAGATATTACCCTCACCTCTGTTCTTCATGTTCCTAATTTTGCTTTTAATTTGTTATCTGTTGTTAGTCGCCTTGCTAAAAGCCTTCAATGTGCTGTCATTTTCTTACCCACTCATTGTCTCCTACAGGACCTGGTTTCGAAGAGGATTTTTGGCAAGGGATATGAGCGCGATGGGTTGTACTTTTTGGGGAGCCGCAGCCATCATTACCTATTTCATCTAGTCTTCAGGCGTCTGTTTTGCCTGCATCTCATTCTTATGTTTTCTCACTTAAAACTTTGGATTTGTGGCATGCCCGTTTGGGTCATGCAAATTTTCAGTATTTATGTTTGTTATTTCCTTCTTTGAGTCGGGCTTGTAAGGATCATAAATTTCAGTGTGAGGTTTGTGAACTTTCTAAACATACACGCACTAGTTATATACCTCGCATGTCTCGAGCTCCTAGCATGTTTGATATTATTCATTCTGATATATGGGGCCCTTCTCCTGTGACTGCTTTTTTTGGACATCGCTATTATGTGACATTTATTGATGATCATACTCGATGTACTTGGGTTTATTTGATGAAGCGAAAATCTGATATTTTATCCCTTTTTACTCAATTTCTTCAAATGATTAAAACCCAGTTTGGTACTGTTGTTCGGACTATTCGTTTTGATAATGGTAGTGAATATATTTCTAATGGGTTCTGTTCTGAACTCAATCAAAAAGGTATTTTCCAACAACTTACTTGCCCTTACACTCCCGAACAGAATGGTGTTGCGGAACAAAAAAACCGGCATATCATGTCAGTTGTTCGTTGCCTTCTTTGTGGCATGCATGTTCCAAAGTTCTATTGGCATGTGGCTGTTCTTACTGCCGTATACCTTATCAATCGCACCCCTAGTCGTATATTGCATGGCATGGCACCGCTTCAGGTCCTTAAGCCTGATTGTACCTTGTTTCCTTTGCTGCCTAGGGTATTTGGTTGCACATGCTTTGTCCAAAATCGCCGTCCCACTCGATCTAAACTAGATAATAAATCTGTTCGATGTATTTTTTTGGGGGTACTCTACCATGTCCAAAGGGTATCGATGTTATGATCCTATCTCTCGTCACATCTATCATTCTCTTGATGTCATTTTTTGTGAGGATATTCCCTTTCTATCACTCTAACTCTGTCATGCAGGAAACCCTTTTACCTTCCTCTATGGTGGAGTCATCACCAAGTGCTCGTCTGATTCCTATCTTTGACTCGGTGGTGGCCCCATCCGCCCCTCCTTTGCAAACATACTCTCGCCGCCCTCGCGCTCAGCCTCCCTTGCCGGAGTTCTCTTTGGACATGGGTTCAGGTACTTCCTCAGCTTCTCTAGCTCCTTCCCCCATTCTTCCTTCTCGTTATCCATCTCGTGACCGTCACCCTCCTGCTCGTTATGGTTGGCTTAGTAGTACTAACCATTCTATGTCCAAGTATGTCTCTTATAATGGCCTTTCAGATACATATCGTGCTTTTCTTGGCAAAATTGCATGTATTCCTATTCCCAGGTCTGTGTCTGAGGCTCTTTAGAATCCCAAGTGGGTCGCCGCCATGCAAACCGAAATGGAAGCCTTGGAACATAATCATAATTGGGAGCTTGTACCATTACCCTCCGATGAGAAAACTGTGGGGTGTAAGTGGGTTTTTAGTGTGAAATACTTGGTTGATGGGTCGGTTGATCGATATAAGGCACGTCTTGTGGCCAAAGGCTTTACCCAAGTACCTGGTAAAGACTTTGGGGCTACCTTTGCACCTGTTGCTAAGATGACCACTGTCCGCCTCCTTGTTTCGCTGCCTGCCTCTCATTCTTGGCCCCTTCATCAACTTGATGTCAAGAATGCTTTTCTTCATGGGAACTTGGATGAAACTATTTACATGGACACCCCTCCTGGTTTTCGGGCTGAGGGGGAGTATGCTGGGAAGGTATGTCGTCTCCGCAAGTCTCTTTATGGGTTGAAACAGTCACCTCGGGCATGGTTTAGTCGTTTCAGTACTGTTATTCTATCCATGGGCTTTGTTCAATGCCACTCTGATCACACCTGCTTTATTCATCGACATTCTGATGGTCGCTGTATTATATTGTTGGTATATGTTGATGACATCATTCTTACCGGTAATGATGCATCTGGCATTGCCCAAGTTAAAAAGAATATTGGCCAAACCTTTGACATTAAAGATTTGGGTCTTCTTAAGTATTTTCTAGGTATTGAGGTTGCTCGTTCCCGCTATGGAATCTCTCTTTCACAAAGGAAGTATATATTCGATCTCCTTCAAGATACTGGCATGTTAGGATGTAAACCAGCTTCTACTCCTATGGACCCAAACTTGAAACTCTCTAGTGAATTTGGAGAGTTACTTCCTAACCCGTCTATGTACCAGCGTCTCGTTGGTCGCCTGATTTACTTGACCAATACCAGACCAGATTTAACATTTGCAGTAAGTGTTGTTAGCCAGTTTATGCATGCTCCGCGCACTGCCCATTTGGATGCTGTCTTTCATATTTTGAGATATCTCAAGACTGGTCCTGGTCTCGGTTTATTTTTCTCTTCTGGTATTCAATCTGGACTCTCTTGCTTTACTGATGCTGATTATGCTGGATTTAAGACAGATAGACGATCTACCTCTGGTTTTTGTTCTTTCTTTGGTAATCATCTAATATCATGGAAAAGCAAGAAGCAAGCCGTAGTTTCGAGATCTTCTGCTGAAGCTGAATATCGAGCTATGGCTCAAGGCACGTGTGAAATACTGTGGCTTCGATCTATTCTGGCCGAGTTGGGTTTTGTGGTACATGAAGCAACTCATTTATTTTGTGACAATAAGTCAGCTATTATGCTTGCTTCCGATTCAGTTCTCCATGAACGAACCAAGCATATTGAAGTGGACATTCATTTTCTTCGTGAGAAAGTTCGATCTGGTGTTATGACTCCCTCATTTGTCCCATCATCTGAACAAACTGCAGACGTTTTCACAAAATCGGTTGGCCCAACATTGCTGCAATCCTCAATTGTCAAGCTGGGCTTGGTTGATATCTTCGCACCAGCTTGAGGGGGAGTGTTGGAAATAGGATTTGTTTTTGCCCTAATTTCTGGCTTAATTTTAGGCCCTCTGTTTTGGCCCTAATTTCTGGCTTAATTTTAGGCCCTCTGTTTTGACCCTAATTTCTGCTCTTTCCTTTTATTGTCTACTAATGTTGTCATCTATAAATATATGACTAAACCTTGTTATTAGGTTAAGTCAAATTACAAAGATACGTCTCTTTCTTTTTTATTTGAGATGAAGGCATTTGACACTATTATTGAATGAGAATAGCTAAAATTCAGATGGATAGTCTGCATATGGATTTCGCACGAGTTTGAGAGCTTTTATCATGATGGATTTGTAATATCTATTTACTAGTAGAGATTTGAAATCCTTCGTACTAAGGATTGTAGTTATACACGAATCGTGATCAATTGCATCTCTCTACCTCTTATCCATCTTTCACTGATTTCACAGGTCACCTATAGCTACACATGCTATATTTTTGTTGGTATTGAACATTAGTTCCCTTTATTTGGTTCCACATCTATGCAAACGGAGCTTTAGTATCCTTGCTCCTTATCTTTAATGTAATTGGGCTAATGTTGTGTGGCAACACATAGTGTTGCAGGGCTCTACAGATGATGCTTCCTTGCCGAGATGAGGTGACAGAGCAACCGGAAAATGAAAATGTGAGTGAGAATTTCAGATGTGGCCCCGAAACAAATGAAGACATAGCAGAGCAACAAAGTGGTAGAAAAACGGAAATGGTTGGGAGAAGAGCGCCACTTATTAATTCCATCCAGGATGACATTACTGAAGGAGAATCACTGCTTCCGCATTGTCCCGATTCTAGAGAGCATTCTTCTTCATGTTTTGGCAGGGATAGTGGCACCCTTCAAGAGGAGAGGTATGAAATAATTTTTCACTGAATACCATTCTTTTTTTGCACGACTCTGCTAGATTTGCAAACCCCTTGGTGGTGTTGTATTGATGGTTCGTTTTTACTTCAGATATGGAAGTGGTCAAATTAGCATTTGTATGGTTTCTGTTTTCTTTTTCTCTCCCCCGACTGTCCCCTTTTCTTGTGGTGCCAGTGAAGCTATTTCATTAGTTCATGTCATGTGCACTGGTTCACAAGAAGAAATGTGAAAGCAAAGCTAATGACAAACTATGTTCTTTTCAAAAGTGTCACCTGGTTTTTGTTTTTTTAGAGCTTAATTGACCAGTTCATACGACAATGTCCAGCGGTTTGAAGTGCTTGAAGGGAAACAAGGGGGTTCTCTTCCTGCTTTAGAGTTAATGGGACTTGGAAGAATCGCGAAAGAGAAATCACGAATGCTCTCTATGGGTCAAATTATAAAGAGGGTGCAGCTCGCGAGGTTGTTGGCCATTGATAGGCCAATTTGGTTGCTTGATGAGCCTTTGGTGGCATTGGATGGTGATGGGGTGAAGTTGATGGAGTACATTATTGCAGAGCACAGGAAGAAAGGCGACACATTTGCCTATTGCGATGGAAGATGCTATGTATTTGAGGTTGCCCCCGAGGTTGCCCAGAAGGATGACTTTGGTAGACATATTGAGGTGGTTAGAAAACTCAAATTGTAATTTCATTTTTGTTGTGACTACATCGGTATTGGATAAATTAGGAGATATTTGGCCTTGATGACTTGTTGCCCAAATGAAGAATCTCAAGTCATTTTCAAGATGATAGGAGCTGTAGGTTTTGTTGAGAGTTTAGAACAGAACAGCATGGAATTCTGTTGTTCGAGAGGGTTCATACTTTATATTATTTTGCTAGAATATTGGGTTGAAATTTTTATATGGGAAGGACTGGTTTTACAGATTGCTTAGAAATGAAGTACCTCTTCTTAACGTGTGAAATTTATGGGTACGCGTGAAATTTGTATTGTGATTCTAATGGTATCATTTTTATTTTGGTTGGTATTCTCGGTGGTCGTTAGAATGTCCCATCTCCGAATATGCTATTGTACGTACTATCAATATTCAATAGTGTGAAGCTATTATGGATGCCAAACAGTAGACTATGGCTCTTGCACTATTGATTCTGCTATTTCGGATATGTAATATTCGAGATCGATGAGTACAATTTTTTTTTTTGCGTGATTGATACTCTTGACTCTTAGAAATTTGTTTTTGCGCGAGTGCTATTCTCTCTCTCTCTCTCTCTCTCTCTCTCTCTCTCTCTCTCTCTCTCTCTCTCCCTCTCTTTTTGCGCCAAAGTCTAGAATAGCTTTCATTGAATCAGGAAAACGATAATTACATAAAAAAATAAAAAAATGAGACTATCGTCCCTCCGAAAATGAGATGAAAGCCAAGAGGGAGGATAAAATTCCCAAGCACGAGTCCTTGTACCTCTCACAGCATTCTTGGCCACATTACGAGCCACAAAATTCCCACTTCTCCTAACAAAACTCACCTGAAATAAGCACACCGACACTTGAACTAACATCCCCCAGAATTGCTGCGTTGATCTAGCCCTCCTTCAAAGTTGATTTTCACCCAACCATGACTGGGCTTATTCCATCTGCTACATGCTCGGGACCGAATGAGGCAAGACGCTGGCTTCGTTGACTCTTGCATTAGCCTACAAAAACTCCATTGCATCTAAAATAGTGGCATGACACGCTACGTCTGGACCTGATTCATAAAATCCCTTTTATCCACTGGAGTGCTAGAACTGAAAAAACAGCAGCATTTCCCGTAGTTGATGATGTGCCCAGAAGCTTTCCCATAAACTAAAAAATCCCGCGAATGTTTTCCATCCCTCGAGAAGTGGCATCTCTGAATATAAGAGTGTCATCCGCAAAAAGGAAATGGTTGATTGATCGGGCCATTGCTACAAATTCTGATTCCCTTGAAACTTTGCTCCTCTTCCCCATTCTGCATCAAAGCTGGATAGCCCTTCACCACAGGAGAAATAAGAATGGCGATAAAGGATTGCTTTGTAGCAAACCCCGAGATGGCTCAATGTATCCTGTGATTCTCCCATTTATAAGAATTGAGTAAGACACAAACTCCATGCACTCTTTGATCCTTCTAAACCCAAAACGGGCTGAATCCCATCTTCACCATTATCCGTTCTAAGAAAAACCACACAATGACATCATATGCTTTACTCGTATCAAGTTGATGTTAGAGAAAAATAAGAAATGCAACAATTATTTCCTATCCATCTAAACAAGAGGGAAAAGAAACAAATGACAAAAAGAATTAGGTGCTTGATACATGTAATAAATCGATGGAACTTGGACTTCACCTTTGAAGGAAGGATTTATGACAACCCATACAGTGAATTTGGTATTCGGCCCACTTGAATGGCCACAATCTCTTGCTATATGAGACAAACAAATGACAGCCCAAATACTGCGTTGGGCTGTATGACCGGCTTGTGCCCTGTGGGTCACACAGCCCAAGAGACAATTTGCTTGAGCCCAATGTCATGAAGACCTCCAGCCATGGTTTGCTTGAGCCCAGATCTTGGGCCAACGGCACATAACCAGATTTGCTTGAAAATTGAGTAGCTGGTAACCAATAATTCGATGAAGTTGTCTGATGGTTGAGAACCAAGTCATACTTGCTTGACTTCCTTTCACTGGGACAGCCCCCCAGAGCAAACCACAATGCTTCCAAGATACACAAAAGCTAGCCCAGGGACATCAACCCTTGGGATAGGACAAAAATAATAAATGAGCAAAATAGAACATTCGGCCCAGATCCCAATTGTGATTAGTAACACTTCGAGAACTCCAAAAAGTGGGTCAGTTAACACAAGAAACTTGAAGATACAATTCACAATTGGAATTAAGCATGCATGATAGCCACTCAATGTGAACCAAAGTGGCCACTTAATGCGGTTGTGCACCTAAAATGGTACCAGCTAATATCACACCGAAAGGCCAACTACTGCTTGAGATGTGCCAGCAAGCCTGCATACACGACTGAACCCAACTGGGTCTGTCAAAATCAACACGTTAATTGCTATATTCTCAGCAGATTCAACAAGCCAGACACTAGTCAACCACACAAAATGAAACAATGATACATCTACATGGCAGATTTATAACATGGCTGCGAACATGCACATGAACACACAGTGGACTGCCAATATGAACCCAGATAGCACATGGGTGCACACATAGATAGATTCACACAAAGTTTTCTAAACCCAACTAACCAAATTGTGGAGCAACACAACCATGGAGATGCTGTATCCATATAACTACTCAGGGAAAAATCTATTCGCTGGAGGGAATTAGAGAAGGCACACAACCAGCTCCATTGTCCCGACACATCAGAGAATAAGATAACTACCTGTTAGTAGTAGTATTAGAAACCCATACTCCTTGACTGGCTGCAACTACCTCTTAATAGTAGTACTAGAGACAGAAATTCTTTGTTTTGGCTATGCTAGTATGCTCACCTGCAAGTGGGGACAATTGGTTCAGAGTTAGTATTTGTACTAACATGAATCAAAGCAGCAACTTTCAAGATTGAGTAAGGTTCCACAGAGTAATAATCCAATTAGATTGAGGTCCTTGAGGTAACTTATCAAGAGACATCAATCTAAGCTTTGTCATAGAGCAGATTTTGTGAGTTACAACAGTAACAGGATATGCAATGTTTTGGAATTTTCGAAAATATATTTCAATCCAAATATGATAAACAGTGGAGGTGAAAGCCAACTTTATTGTGATGGAACATAGTGTTTTACCCTTAATGGATGACCGAAGGTCTATCCAATTTGCCCCGGAGCGATTTGTCCAGCTAACACATTTACACGAGCTCCACGTCTAAATTATATGGATCCAGTACAATACTCCTGCGTAAATATATGATGTTGAAGGGCTCTGGGCA
Source organism: Gaultheria prostrata (assembly GCA_036023075.1). Taxonomy (NCBI): domain Eukaryota; kingdom Viridiplantae; phylum Streptophyta; class Magnoliopsida; order Ericales; family Ericaceae; genus Gaultheria; species Gaultheria prostrata. The sequence continues at coordinate 8,382 of JAXBDA010005467.1, forward strand.
ACAACCAAACATGGCCTGCTGGTTGAGCCTGTACCAGAATTTTTCCCATGAATTTGTCCACTGTTAGACATGTGCGGCGTGCCTAGCATTTTCAGACCGCGTTAAGTTCTTCGACAAGCAGTTCTGCTCGGACCTTCGTGTTCCTTTGATCTAGTCCGGTCCAGTTTTGGGCTGTTCCCGGGTCCACAACGGTATATAAGTGGACACGTTATGAGGCAATTCTAGTTTCCAACACCTTCGTATTTAGAGGTACTAAGGCAATTCTAGTTTCCATTTCTCACCTAGAAATTACTATTTCAAGTACTTGAGCCGCTGTGACATCTATACCCATTCTGTAATGAGACTATAAGTTCCATTTGCAAAAATAGTATTGAATGCATCAAAACACTTATATTAGTAAGCCGCAGTAGCCATTGTGTCAGTGCATGGAATACATAAACATAACTGTTAAATCACAATAGGAATGATGAACCGGCATGCTCAACAGTTAAATCATGAACAGAAATTATCTTTTACTTGGTAAAGAAAAAAAATGAATCCTAAACTGTTAGATTAGGAAATCTTCCTAAGCTAATGAGTTGTCATCACTGCATCACTTGTGGAGTAACTTTTTACCAATGAATGCCACTCCATAAAAGAGAGCTACATGGGAGGGCAATTCCACCACAAACCTCGTCAAAAAATTTGTCATCTCTTAACCTTTTGGGAAAAGATATCACCACCCGCCCATCTTACCTACTTCAATGTCCCGATAAGTTCGTGTCCAATAAGCTAAGCGTGGGGAAAAAAAAGATATGGCAACAGAGTGGTACTCGCTCAAGTTCCTAAATTAATACTATCAATTTCTACATAAAAAATCGAATAAAAAACCAATATGGAGGAAACTAATATCTCTTAGGTTACCAGCCCAATTTGTACACCATAGAGCCCATGTAGCTAACAAAAGACAAATATAACGTCTTAGAAGAGAGTGGAAATATGCATAGGAAAACAACCACTTGCTTGTTCAAATAAGCACAAGACACAGAGGTCAGAATAGTGTAAATTCTCTATCAAGATGAATTAGTGGGCTTGAACAACGGACCTCTTCTGGACTCATTGTCATCTAAAAGCCTCTGAAGCCTCTTCTTTGAAGCATACTGCCTATCAAAATGCTTCACCTGTACAAATTCAATTATCACATCCCCCTCTCTTAAAAATCTAAAGCAAAATTGCGAGAAAAATGACACCAAATAAAAAACCCACAAATGTTACTTCAAGTTAAAGAATTTACCCAAGTGGGTCGACATTGTTTCTCAAATTGAGCCCTAGATTTCTTGCATTCGAGAGGGTATAGCAGCTCAACTGAAGCGATTTTTCCAAACACTCGCAGAATGCATCACGAGGCTGTGGTTTTGCAATTATCAAGAGATTACTAATAAGTTTCTGGAAGTTCAACTGACCCTCGAAGGAGACTTGCTCCGCCGGAATGCACAGGGAATTCACGCCGGCGAGAATGAAGTGGGAAGGAAAACGAAGGAATTAAGGAGTATTTTCCAAGGTCTTCATTTTCCTTCGATCAAAAAAAAAAAAGTATTTTGCCACGTCACGCCGCAGGTTCAACCTGTGTCATACCCTCAAAATTGCGTGTTTCAATGCATGCCACAGGTGAACCTGTGGCATACCCTCAAAACTACATCGTTTAATGGAGCTTATAGTTTCCAGATTCCTTTGAGACTTTTTTACCTTTATTAGCCATATTTTATTGATCCGAGACATTAATCCTGAATATATTATCATAATATATATCGAAGAAAATTTTGATTTTGATTGTATTTGTATTAGTACTTAATCGCTATACTTTTTTATTTCTTAAAATGGGTTCAGTTACACTGAATCAAAACTACAACACATTTCAACTCAACTCAGGCGTGACAATTCTGGGCTCAAAACGTAGTTTTTGTTTGTTTCTTCCGACGAAAATTTCTATCTATCTCAATCATATTTTGTCAATCTCAAACGTTCATTTTGTAGAATTCGTTGGAACATAGATCACTTAAACGTTTCATATAATCTGGGTATAAACTAGTAATAGATCTCGATGCTTTTTTGGTTCCTAAAATGAGTTTGGTTTCACAGAATCAAAACCCCAAAAAACATTTTCCATTAACGTCGTTCCTCGTTCCACTGAAACGACATCGGGTGGGCATCGCTGGTTGATCGGCAGAGCATCTCCGACCTTCATCATCTGAACCTCGCTCGGCCGCCGTTCATCATCTCCGACCTCCAATCTCCGACGATGGTCGGCGGCGTAAGAAATATCTTACCTTATCTTATCTTATCTTGAAGCTCCTTGTTCTTTCTTCTTATTAGTATTTGATTTGGAAAATGCAAGAGAAAAACATTACTTGTGTATAGGTTTTCTTTCAAATTGGAATTTCATGGATAATGTATGTGTGTGGATAAGAAAAATGCATTGTGGGTTTTCTTTGCTCGGTGTTTGGATTAATAGCTTGGTGGGTCTTGGATTTCTTGAAGAAATGGAGGGAATTACATGCTACGTTTTGAAGTTTTGAATCTTATTCGCATGTTGAGCCAACCCTCATTCCACGTTGTGTTTTTGCTTGACAGCCACCGAATAAATCCAGTTGAGTTCCAGTGCTAAACAACCTTAGTTGATTCCTTGGCTATATACCCGAAGGTACCTCGTTTGCCTTATTGTTTTGTTTGGAAGATGCAATAATGTGGCGTCATATTACATTAACTATGCATTAATGAAGGATATATATATATATATATATATATATATATAGAATTGGGGAATCCGAGTATCTTACAATGCCATAGCAAATGTAGGAAGCGCATATGCCACCGGTTTAAGTAGTGACTCTTTCCCTTCCAATGTTAGAAACTGCTCTCTCTCGTCAGGAACTGGGTTCGCAGCCGTGGCGGTGTCACTTTTGGTATTATTCACTGATCTGAACCTCACCTTTGCTAACAGCTTCTATGAGTTCAGTAACAAAATGTACTGTTTCTACATGAACTTAAGTACTTTGGAATGGAAAATCAGCACTCCTCAATGTTGTCTGCTTTCAGTGCTCCTTTTGAAGTTCTATGGCAGTAGAACTTGAGAAGGCAAAGGATTGGATCAGAAGAAAGGTTGAATGAGTTTTGTTCGCAATCTTGTTAGTTGGAACTTGGAAGCATTGTGGATCCACTAGTTCACATATGTCCATTTCCAAGCCATCAGTTACATTTTGCTTCTCGTAACCCATTTGAATGAGCAATGACTGGACATAATAATGCTGATTGCGGGCACTGTACGAACGAGATACTCTTCATTGGCCAAATCTAGATTATATGATACGAAAAAGCACAACAGTGATACTTCTTGTCGGCGAACACCAAAAACCCTAGGAAATTTCTCTATCCTAGTTTTGACATTTTTTGGTGAAGTAATATGTTCCAGGTCGTGTTTTTAGCTAATTCAGTGGATTTCATTTTTTCGCTGGTCGATTGTGTGTTTCATCTTGTGCGTCTCGGAAACCTTCTGGTTACAAGATAACAACACAGTTGCAAAACTTATCATGGTTGGTTATGAGTTTTGACATCGATCCCCATGAATGCCTCGACAATTTACCTCAGGCAGTATGGATTTTCTGTAAGGTTGAAATTGTATAGTCTTTACCTCAGTTAGAAAAGGTTTTGGCACTCTTATTTTGTATATTTCCTCATGCTCATTGGGTAGAAATACGTACTTTCCTGTATATCTTTAAAAATCTCCCTCCTTTTCCTTGGAATTTTGTTAATAGTGAGCAGATTTAAATGGCCAGTTGCAACTGGAAAAAACTCAATTACGTGCTTAATCAGAAACGTAGTATCAATGTTGTTGTGATCTTGCAATTAACATATACACGTGTGAGGATTTTTGCATTGTGATTGTTTGGACATTTGATGATTATTGTATGATACTCATTTCTTAAAAATGTGTCCTTAAAAATGTGTCTGCAAGTGCTGGATGAAATTGATGTCTATAACTTTCTTCATTTGGTGAGGAGCAGTTCAAAACGAGTGGGAACAAGCAGTGCTTGTCTTGGTGCAGAAATTGATTACCTTGACTTGAAACTTATTGCGGAATGGAGCATGTTACATAGTGAAAGTGCTGGAACGGGCATGATCTTTTGTGCTGAGCCCGAAGCCATGCACCTAGTGGTGGTCAAAGTGTGGGACCTCGGAGGTTTGCTCCCCTAGGTGTCGGGTTCAAAACCTCCTAGTTTTATTTACTCTTTTTAGGCTAGTTTACATCTTGATGCATTTTTTATTCTTAAAATGAGTTTGGTTTCACAGAATCAAAACCCCCAACAAACATTTTCCATTAACGTCCTTTTTTATTTTTTATTGGGCCTCGCTGCTTGATCGGTTGAGCATCTCCGACCTCCATCATCTGAAGCTTGCTCAACCACCATCCATCATCTCCGACGACGGTCGGCGACGTAAGAAATATCTTACCTTATCTTATCTTGAAGCTTCTTGTTCTTTCTTGTTATTAGTATTTGATTCGGAAAATGCAAGAGAAAAACATTACTTTTGTATAGGTTTTCTTTCAAATTAGGTTTACATGGATACTTATATGTGCCGATCAGAAAAATGCATTGTGGGTTTTTTTTTTCGGTGTTTGGATTAATAGTTTGGTAGATCTTGGATTTCGTGAAGAAATGGAGGGAATTACAATGAAGTTTTGAATCTTATTTGCATGTTGAGCCAACTCTCATTCCGCGTTGTGTTTTTGCTTGACAGCCACCACTAAATAAATCTAGTTGAGTTCCAGTGACACCTCACTCCTTCGCTATGTACCCGTTTCAATTTAGTTAGTACATGAAAGTACCTCGTTTACCTTATTGTTGTGTTTGGAAGATGCAATAATGTGGCATCATATTACATTAACTATGCATTAATGAAGGATGTATATAGAATTGCGGAGTCCGAGTATCTTACAATGCCATAGCAAATGTAGGAAGCGCATATGGCACCGTTTTAAGTAGTAACTTTGTCCTTTCCAATGTTAGAAACTGCTCTTTTCATCCAGCCAGCCTAGATGTCACTTGATCCTTTATAAATCTAAAGAACTTAGTATTTGATCTGTCCATTTCTGACGCTAAACCAAGATATTATATTTGGTATTTATTTATTTATTTATAAAGATAATTATTGTATGATACTCATTTCTTAAAAATGTGTCCGTAAGTGTTCAAAATTTTGTTTTTGCAGTCTTATGTTAATTACTTTTGTGTTGTTCTTACTTTTGGAAACAGATAAACATTGATATTCCTCTTTGCTAACCTCTAACTGTATCATTTTCGTTCTTCTCTTTCCAATTTGTGCAGTATGCCCGACCTGTCACAGCTCCAATGCCTGGAGCTGTTCCTGTCAGTCTTGCAGGAGTCCCTGGACAAGTTCGTCCACCAGTCACATGGGCCCGGTTGGTGGCATTGGTAGAGGTGATTGGCGACCAACAGGAATAAGAAACCCTTTTCCTATGCAGATCGCAAAAAACTAGCATACATGGTTGGAATGAATGTTTAGAACTTTGGGGGAACAATACGGCAGGTCTTGGTTTTGGAAGTGGCCTGGACTTCGCTCTTCCATCGCACAAGTAAACTTCGGACAGCTGTAATTTTTATCTTTATTGATGTATTAATTCCCCAGGTTATGATGGTTTGATGCGTTGGTTTTTAGATGGGGAACTTTGGGGGAACAATAGGGCAGGTCATGGTTACGGTTTGATTCTTCTTAGTAGTATTTTAAATGATATTGTGTTACAGTGACAGGGACCTTGAAAGGATATGATCAGCTATAGAACTTTGTCTTGGATGAAGCCATAGAGTTCCTGAGAGGTAACCATCTGTTTGTTTTCTATATTTAAGAAGAAATAATTGCTTAGTCTTTCTTTTTATTGGAGAAAGGATTGACAATTTCAGCAGTTGTTCAGCAATACTTGGGAAAAATGAATGTTAATTTAATTTCTCAGAAATTTATTCATGTGATCTCAGTATTTAGATCTTTCAGTTGCTTTCATGCATTTGGGCAATGCAACGTTAGCGTCCATGGAATTAATCTCCATGTGCAATGCAACACTAGCGGCCTTCCAACTAATCTCCAACCATAGTGTAGCCTTGGCAATGAAAAGGAGTGATCAAACAAACTGATTTCTTTCCAAGTCTACAATTGATTTCATACTGTCACTACAGAGTAGGGAGTTATCTCTTTGCTAACTGCCAAGGTATTCATTCATGAAGCCTCCCCAATCTTCACTTTATGCCACACGCCCACACCGACTCCTTTTCGTCTTGGAATTCGACCAAGTTGAACCTCCATGGGAAGTAAGCCCTGAGCTTCGCACATAAGAGATTGAGATGCTGACTCAGGTCTATGGGGGAAATTTGGATCCATCGCTCGATAGACATTTACATATGGGCTCTCTGGAAAATACTTATAGCATGTCTGATACGAAAGCTATTTTTGTGTGTTTGGCATCATATCTTTTAGAAGAAGCAAAATAATTAAAACTCTTGTATGGTTTGAGAACATAGCCTAAAAGAGGAATTTTTTCCCGGAGTCACAGGAACACAGTATGAGATTCAATTGGAGCAGACCTGTATGAACTCCACTGAATTTAAAGTAAGTCATCCTCTATTATTACAGATGGAATATCCCAAAACTTGGTTTTTCCTTCTTTTGAAATGAATGGCAATACTTCAGTGCCTTTCTTATGCTTCGAATATTGAAAGCTTCACAGTATATGACTACATGAAAGAGTTTGTTCTTTCATGCCTTGTACCCTTTTAGTGCCAATTCAGAAATTCATGTTTTATGTTAGTTGAACTAAAGATAGTTAAGCCATTATAGTACGTTTTCTTCTTCTTTAAAAGCCCAATGTTTGGTTTTGCAAAATGTCATTTTGATTCCCTGTCGAGCATAGTCGTCTCCTGTTGGTGGGGAAAACAAGTCTCTGTTGGCACACATTCACGATTTGATGAGGAGCAATTCAACCTCGATCGATTGTCTGCTTTAGTCTACCTTGTACAATTATAAAACAATGGAAGTTTTGTTGTTAGGTTGCAATGAATGAGCTGGATGAAATTGATGTCTATAACTTTCTTCATTTGGGGAGGAGCAGTTCAAAATGAGTGGGAACAAGCAGTGCTTGTCTTGGTGCACAAATTGATTACCTTGACTTGAAACTGATATTGCGGAATGGAGCATGTTACATATTGGAAGTGCTGGAACGGGCATGATCTTTTGTGCTGAGCCCAAAGCCATGCACCTAGTGGTGGTCAAAGTGTGGGACCTCGGAGGTTTGCTCCCCTAGGTGTCGGGTTCAAAACCTCCTAGTTTTATTAACTCTTTTTAGGCTAGTTCATGCGGCTTTAGTCAGTCCTCGGGTAGTGGAAGGTGGGTTTGTTCCCTAGTGATTAGTAAATGTGTGGAAGTTGGTTCGGAAAACTGAGTTACCAAGAAATGAAGTATGTGCTTTGAAAACGCTCTCTCTAAAAGAGGAAATCAAACGCATAGCATATCTCTCCACTTCGACATTGGGATCTATTGCAGCTTCTAGAGTTTGTTCTCACTAATAGGGTTTTCCTGAGCTAAATTTTCTCATATTCCACCTTGCTTGTATTTTGGTCTATTCTTGAGCTAAATTTTTCTACGAATTCATCGTAAATTCAGTTGTTTAATATGTGTCAGATTACCTCCAAGTTAAGTTCAGGAGAACTAATTTCTTATTTCCCTCTTTTTCATGACAGGAATTATCTTGTTTCCGGTTATTCGTTCTATCCTGCAACCACTGAATCAAATGAGGCTGGGGGGTTGGCTACTAGCTCCTGGAACTGTGCGGGTTTCTAAACAAATTGATTTTTTTGGCAGAATCCATAGCCTGAATGCTAGTAATCCCTTTACAAACTAAATGTCTCTTCGTAGACCTCCACTCCCCCGCCTCCTCTTCAAAATGACACGATCGTCTTGTAAATGAGGAACAGCCGACAAACACATAGGGTGGACTTTATCCAGCTGCAAGATGTAAAACCTCATTTACGAACAAGGTTCAAGAACTCAGCAGCCAGCCAAAGAAAAGTGTGATAACAGATTCTCCAAACTTCTTCCACAACTCGTGCTTCGTAATTATGATAATAAATTATCAGAAAGCATGGTCGAGAAGAAATTGTAAGGAGTGCTACTGCTATTTGTAACTTGATTTACAGTTTTCTTTTTCTGAATTGACATATAAAACCATGAACATATCTCGATGGATTTTTCTGAATGCTAGTAATCCTTTTACGAACTAAATGTCTCTTTGTACATGAGAAACGCTCAATAAATCTTCCGCCATGTAAATGTCTCCCTCCACGAAGGTGGCGCCCTAGTGCTAATGGGCTCTAACGGCTGAGGGAAAACCACTTCCTTGCACTTGTTTGCTGGACTCATCAAGTGTTATGCCTCCAGTTCTTTCATCATTTCCTGGCTAAAACCACAGCTAATCAAAGGTTGATAAGATGGCCTCCTCAAGTGGATGTTTTGATAAGATAGCCTCCTCACTTTTAAAGATCACAATATTGTACAGCATTGATTAGTTTTCTTCGCTTGTTTGTAGAACATCTGTCAAAAACAGGCATACCAGTAAACAAACATAACCCTCACTAAATTTTAATCATGATCTTTTCTTTCCCAATATAATGCAAAATCACAACAATTAACATCTCTTCCCAAAAATGTTCAAATCACTTATTCATTTTTTACCCCCAAAAAAAGTAATGTCCCTATCATACCTACAACTGGTAGATAAAGTCATGCGGATTATCTCATCACATTGAACTCAAACCAGTTAGAAACTACTCAGATGACTAGCATATTGAAATGGCAAAAAGGGCAAAGATCGGATAATAACTCGGTATTCAAATAAAAATTACCCTGTCGGAAATGCATTATTACGCTGAACGTGGGCGATGCAAAAATGTTGTGAGCTATCAAACCAATTTAATAGGACATCAGTGAGATGCATTCAGCTAGTCCGTCTCAGTGAAGAAACCTCCAAAGAAGTATAAAAAATATGACCGGACGTGAAGTATATGGCGCTCCATGCAAGACATTTCAAGAAAAATGATAACTAATCATGACACAGTCCGTGGCACAATAGGAGTAGTTTTTTCTTGAAAATTCCAAAACATGCTTGATTACAATCAGGAAGATTGAACTGTAAGACCATTCGAACAAGCAAACAGATATGCTCATGCTCACAATATCACAATCATAAATGATGAATTTGTGTACATAATTGCAATTCCAAAGCTTGACAATCGTGGCGCTCTATATAAACGAGTTTATGAAAATCATTCATTGATCTTTCATACTGATATTTTCAAATAAACATGGAATAATTGATATTAGGCTAAGCACGAGGAAATAAGGCTGTGTAGAAATCCAGTGTGTGTGTTTAGCCTGTTTACAACATACAAGCACGATAAAAATTACCTGTGAAGCTGCACTGAGATCTGAAGTCTTCTCAACTAAATTATCGAGCCTTTCACCTCGTGCAGGGACACTATCAATGGTCTTGTGTTGTGTCAAAGGAAGGTTCATTAGTCACCATAAAGAAGAAACACAAAATTAATACAGAATCGGGTCAATATATGAGCAGCATATTATTGTAATACAAAGGAAAGCATCTGTTAACTGGGACCTCCAGGTAATCATTAACTGTTGCTAGAAGATTGATACCATCTCAAGCAAAAGAAATGGGGTCAAGGGATCTGATTTTTTGAACAAGAATCACACCAAAGTAAAAAAAAAAAACTTATATATATCAAGTATTTTATATGACCGATTAACAGAACATAAAGCTTCAAAAGTTTTATCTGAATGACATCAACAGCTACCAAACTTGTTGATTCCAATATCAATGAGAGCTAGTTTTTCAACTAAGCTAAAATTTAACAGAACGCTACCCACATGCAACGTAAAGGAGAAAGAGCTAAGGGAATAGGAACCAAGAGAATGTAAAGCTCCTCAAGCAAATGCAGTCAAAACTTGATACTCACAAGAATAATCTTTGTTTCGTCCAATTCCCCCTGAATTTTCAAACAACTTGTCAGCTTCAGCAGGATCCTGAAGAATCGAAGGAAAAGACAGAAGATAAGAGTTGCATCAGTTGGGAGCAGCAAAAAGGTCAACAAGCAAACCTGAGTGAGTTTCATGATGCAAAAAAGAATAGAGTACATATGTTTTCTTTGTGACTCTTGCCAAACAAACCTCAAAATAAAGCTGGTAGATATCTGAAATTTGGTGAGAGCTTCATTCAAATAGGGCCAGGGTTGAGTACTATCTGCTTGCACAGTTCTCCATGAATCCCCAAAATTCTTCTGGTACTCATCTAGCACCTGAAAAATAAATCAAAATATCGTCAACCTATTGAACAGCCTTTCCTAATAATCTATAGATTGAGAAACTACTTCAACAATCCCTGCACACTTTTAAACTAAAAAAGATAGCATAGATTACAATTAACTCACTGATCCAGAGGACATCCAAAGAAGCAACTAAAAATGACGGGTAGGGGGCCAATTTTCTGGCTACCAATGGTTTCGTCTATCAACATCCACATATGGTTTATGAGGTGGGTTCTTTCTTCTTTGCCTTTGCATTTCTTTTCTTTTCATTTTTTCTGTTTTTGTGTTGCTTTCTTTTTTATTTTGGTTAGCGGCCAAGTGGATGTATGTGCGTTTGGTTGAGATAACTTTCTGTTTTGTTTTATTGCTTCTCCTGCAATGGAGGCGGACATGGAGTCTGGAAGAGGGTATCTTGAAGCTGCATATATTACAGTGATTCTTTTGATGGCTTTACATATTTTGAACCAATTTCATTTTCCAAATTAAGTTCCTCTTTCATGAGTATTCTCACCTTAGGAGCCTATTTTTTGAAGATAATGCAAAAAACACTACAACGAGAGTTACGGATGGAACATAATCATATCAGCATATTTTCTCTGCAAAGTTTGTGGGCAAATTCTTGAACCCATCTCCATCTCTTGATCAGTTGAGCCCATATTCAGCCACTCAGCCTAAACTACCCCACATACGATTCTGATCATTTTTTGACCTCATGTAAAAGACTCCTGTGTATACATGCATTTCATTTCTTCAATGCATCAGGGTATTAGATTTTGAGTGAAACCATATGCTTGACTGTATGCAAATTGAAATAGAAAGCACTCCATTTGTCTACCAAAATTTGCTGTCCAACTTCACTCCATTACAAAGTGACGAATAACATTTGAATTTGGCTCACAACCCAATGTTGGTTCAAATTAGGTAAATGTTGCAACTTTTTTAGTTGATATTACATGATTATACTATATACTTAGCTCAGTAGCGTCGAAAGCACGAGTAATTTGCTAGTATTTGTAGAATTGAAGACTGAAATCAAAATCAAAAGCAGGGGGCCCTTAATATGCGGCAGTTGCAATGATAATCTCTTCTCTGCAAAAAATTAAGTGGCAAATGGTACCAACCCACATTGGCGGACTGAGGTATTGAGGTGGGGGTGACGACTTGCTATGAACATCCATAAATATGTTACATCTACCACGCCTAATAGCAAATATGTATTGTATTGGCACATCTTCTTTAAGGCAGAAAAATTAGCTTAATGCAAAGGAAAAAACTGTAGTGATTTGTGACTTCATAAAAATAGCCCAACCGAATGAACTCCATTAATTTTCTATATGGAAAAGAAAAATTGCTTGCAAAAACGTCGAATTTACAAGGCCTAATCGAAAAATATTTAGCTATATGTATTAAACAGAATGCCTTTCAATTTGCAGGAAGAGTTCAATAACACCATAAAATCATTTCGCAGCTCCAGCGGTAAGCATTGGACTGATATTCCCTTCATTTTGTGTGTTCCATTTTAATTTGTCAGGGTCGAGCAATATTTAGCTGTGTGCTCACATTTTGTACATGCTTTTTTTTTTTTGAACTGCAGATTTTGTACATTCTTAAGCGTTGTTTTTGGCAATTGCTCCCACTTGTCCTGTTTTTTGAGCTTCGTTGGAGATTAGTCTATTTCCATGTTCGTAAGGGGTTTGGATGGCATGTTTCAGTGGAGCATTGTAGTTTCTTAGTTCTTAGATTCCTCTGGGACTTTCTACCTATATTAGCCATTAATCCGAGACATTAATCTTGTAGATATTGTCATAATATATATCCAGGAGAAGTTTCATTTTTACTGTAGTTATATTAGTGCTTAATCGTAATGCTTTTTTTATTTCTTAAAATGGGCTTAGTTACACTGAATTGAAACCACAATACCCATTTCAAACAATGCTAGGGAAGCAAGTAGGGCCTTCCGAGAAGACGGTAACCAAGTAACATTATATCATGCAATGCTAGGGAAACAATTACGCCTTCTCGGAAGGTGGTAGGGCTTTGTGATATACCAGTTTCATCTACCTCCCAAATCTCCCTCCTTGCCAAGATCGAACTTAGCGATTTCAGGGCGATTCTCTCGCCGTCTGTTTCACAGGCCATCCACCGCCTCTCTCTCTCTCTCTCTCTCTCTCTCTCTCTCTCTCTCTCTCTCTCATGCATATGTAAATGTCAATGTACATGTATACCCCTATATTCCGTGCAACCATGTGTCTAAGTGTAGCATAACAAGAAATACAACCAAAACCCAACTCAAGCAGACACTTTTGAGTTAGAGTTGTGCTTGGGTTAGAAACAAGCAAGTGAATTGTGTTACACGGTCTTGGGTAGAACTCAACCCCTAAAGCTAGCTCATGAAGTGAGGGTGAGGGTGCCCTCACGCTTATATATTTCATATTACTTTGGTAACCAGGCGAAGGACTTCGCTTCACAAATTGATCCTACTGTGGCAGAGTTACTGCACAAGCTTACACTACTCATAATTGCATGTTTCCTATTACTTGTTGCCCCTATATGTATATGTCAACATTTAAAAAGTGCAAGATTGCTTGTAATGGTAACTATCAATTCCTAACACTATCGTATATGCTGGTCAACAGAACTCTCGTATGAAAAATTGAAACAAATGTAGGAAAGAAAAAACAAAAAGCCGTGATAATTACCCCAAAAAAAAAAGCCGTGATCATCAGAGCCAAACATGCATTTTGTTCATTTGATCTAAGTTTTGTCTTCACATCTTAATGTATTTTCTCATTGATCCTTATTTCAGTTTGGCAGGAAATAAATAGTCTTGGATTTGGCAAAGTTAGTTGACAAGGGTGTCCAAGTGAAGCTTACTGGTGGAAGACAAGGTTTGTGCAAGTCTGTGTGTACTTCATTTCTATTGTTGTTGTGGTCTCTTGTTAACCTTCCCTAGTATATACAAGACAATATTTGTGGTTGTCGTTGATAGTTTTGAGGAAAATTGTGGTGGTCGGAGTATTTGTAACTCCTCTCTTCAACTCGGATGGAATGGGTATAGCTTACGGGTTGGATCTCCTCACGAGCTTCGCTCCTGCACACTGAGCGAACTCGTTAGCACCAAACAAGACCGTGGACTTCAGAATGGTACTCTGACGATCAAGTTAGTGACTGAAAAAAGGAGAAAGTACTCGTAGCTAGAGTTAGTGCTAATATCGGTAGCTTTTATAGGTGAAGAATGACTTCCCTCCAAGTACTTCGTGCACGTCACACACAGTAACCGCTCGGGTGACGTCACAGTTGACGTAGCCGAGCATCATTATCATCAGCACATGCAGCCAGTCTTCTCTTGATGCGTGTCACAACCGTTTGAGGGATGTTACTCGTGACACTGAGCAAGGTGGCCATGCATGTGAGCAAGAACTACTTTCCTCAGGTCATGCGGACCTGACCCGTACCCGAGCAATCGGTACCCGTGACCCTGGCCTATAAGGATTCAGACTACGGGTGCGGGCCTGAATGCCTGTTAATCTAGATGTCGCTCGGGACAAGAACTCTGTTGTTCGGCTTGGGTCTGAGGTGATCCCAAATGGGCCTTAACACTTTATTTTCTAATTCGAATGGGTCTGAACCTACTAATTATATTATTCGGGCCCTCACAAAAACCCATGGGGGCTTCTTGGCCTTGATATGTCCAATTCTTTTTATTTTGGTTTGAATGAGGAGAGCTGGAAAGATTATTGCAAACAGCTGGTATGTATTAGCAATAATTGTATCATACCTAGCTCGACAGAATCAATTGATTTCCAGATGAAATTTGAAATTCTGTAGATATTTATAGCCTGGTAGCTGAGAGGATGCTGAATTTGAATTCTGAAGGAACAACTCCACATGGAGACAACTATGCAAAGCAATATTCGTTTCTATGAAAGTGGGAGAACAGAACAGGTAACGAGTGCTTTTCCATCGTGATGTATCAGTTAATGTGGTTGAAGAACCAAGTGGCCAAGTATTTGTCTTTCATTGGTTTCATTTCAGAAGTATGATCCAGATCTGCCACCAGAACTAGCTGCGGCAGCAGCAATTCATGATATTTGATCTGAAAATGCAAATATATGGTGGACAAATTGACGTAGCAAAAGGATCGCAGATTTTCAGCCACCATTAGTATGTGTTGGCAGTTATACAGTATTATTTTCTCTCCAATCTAAAGATTCTTTGTCATGGTCTACGATTTGCTTTAGCTACTTGAGAAAAGAACTCTTTATATCTTGATTTACTAAGTTTCTTTCCTGTGTCAGTCTTTGGGCTCATTTATTTTTGTTCTCTCATTCTAGCCCATTGGGAGAGCAATCGGGTGGAAACTAGTTCTGTTGAGCGTCTCCCATCCACTGATACCAGGCCACTAAGACTCTGTGATTCCGATGTAATAATTGAGGTAATTATCAATACTATACTCGAGCACCTCTAGATCTATGTTAGGCTTTGTTTGGATAGATGTTGATTTGATATGAAGGCAATTGACACTATTTTGAATGGGAATAGCTAAAATTCAGATGGATAGTCTGCATATGGATTTCGCACAAGTTTGAGAGCTTTTATCATGATGGATTTGTAATATATATTTACTGGTAGAGATTTGAAATCCTTAGTACTATGGATTGTAGTTATACACGTTTCAGTGTTCTAAAAATCGGTCAAGTCGGCCGACTAGTCGGCCCCAAGTCGCTAGTCGGAGGTCCCTCGACTTGATTGAAACCCGACTAGTCAGGCAAAACTCGGCAAAGCCAGCGATTAGTTGGCAAAGTCGGCGATAAGTCGGCCAAAAATCGCTAGTCGGCAGCCGACCAACCTGGGACCGACTAGCGTCTTTTAGAACCTTGGATCAATTGCATCTCTTCTACCTCTTATCCATCTTTCACTGATTTCACAGGTCACCTATAGCTACACATGCTATTTTTTTTGTTGGTATTGAACATTAGTTCCCTTTATTTGGTTCCACATCTATCCAAACGGAACTTTAGTATCCTTGCTCCTTATATTCAATGTAATTGGGCTAATGTTGTGTGGCAACAGATAGTGTTGCAGCCTTGCAGGGTTTTACAGATGATGCTTCCTTGCCTAGAAATGATGTGACAGAGCAACCGGAAAATGAACATGTGAGTGAGAATTTCAAATGGGCCCTGAAACAAATGAAGACATAGCGGAGCAACAAAGTGGCGGTTGGAATACGGAAATGGTTGGGAGAAGAGCGCTATTTATCAATTCCATCCAGTATGACATTACCGAAGGAGAATCACTGCTTCCGCATCGTCCCGATTCTAGAGAGCATTCTTCTTCATATTTTGGCAGGGATGTTGGCCCTCAAGAGGAGAGGTATGAAATAATGTTTGACTGAATACCATGTCTTTTTTTGCACGACTCTGCTAGATTTGCAAACCCCTTGGTGGTGTTGTCTTGATGGTTTGTTTTTGCTTAAGATATGGAAGTTGCAGTCAAATTAGCATTTGCATGGTTTCTGTTTTCTTTTTCTCTCTCCCAACTGTCCCCCTTT